>CAUYQG010061083.1:0-36745 GCA_963574415.1 Tarsius wallacei | reverse complement strand
GCTACTCGGAAGGCTGAGGCGGAAGGATCGCCGGAGCCCAGCAGTTCGAGGCTGCGGTGGCCGGGAGCGGCCACTGCACTCCAGTCTGGGCGACAGAGTGAGACTCCAACTCAAAAAAAAAAAAAAAGAAAGCAGAAGTCACAGGCAACATCACAAATCACTCCATGGGGGTCACACATTGGTTTGGCAAAAAAGGCAGAGCATCTTGAAGCAGAGGCTTGCAGGTCATAGGCACGTTCAGAGAGTCTTTGATCTGCAATGGGTTTCGAAAGCAGAGTTTTTCTAAAAATGTGGGGTAAGAAGAAAGGAGTGTTAAGTTTGGCCTGTGTGCGTGACTCTCTCCAGGCCACTCCGGAAGAAATTCAGAGGAAAACACAGCTGTCAGAGTTCAGTCCTCTGTCTCCTCTCATCTGAAGTCTACTTGATAGCAGTCAGCACTTTCCATCTGGCAGGGGTCTGAGTTTCTAAAAAGCAACTCAGAGACGCCATCTCTAGTTTCTAAAGGAAACTAAACATCTTGTGGCTTTAACTGCCTCAGGTGGTTATTGTTTGCAGCTGTTACTAGCTTCTTGCTTATCAGGTCGCTCCTTTACTTTTCAAGGCTAGCTGAGTGCTTGGACTTCCCCTTGAAGGAACTCAAAATCTTTTTTCATTTCCATGCTGGGGGTCCTTGCACCACCTCAGGAGCAAAAGCTAAAACTCTCTCAGCACAATTATTCCAGAGTCCTGAAAGGGTGAAGCCAAGACCTGAGACATCTGCTTTTGGAGACTTGGAAGGTCAAATGGGAGTCTGCAAATCTGAGGTCATTAGACCTAGTTTGGAAAGTCATTGGCCTGAGAAATTTCCAGTAATGTCTGTTCTGATCTCCCTCTTTGCCCATTCATGAGTCAGTGCTCTTAGGATGCTTCCTTGTGCCTGAAAATTTTACTTTAAGCACCCCACATAATAACAACAACATGATTTATGAAGCTATTACTGTGCTAAGCATTCACATCTATATCTCCAGCAATCAACCCGGGAACCCTACATGGTAAGTAAAAGCACGTCCATTTTAGGGAGACAGCAACTGAAAGAGAGGGGAAAAAAATGGTTTGGCCAAGTCACAAAGCTTGTGAGAGAAGCTGTCTTCTTCAAATTCAGGCTCTATATCATTATGCCAAAGCCCCTCTTTATAGTGTGTGGTATGCCCCCAAGTCTAACAAAATGACCTCCTGCAAACTCAAGTGAGTGTGGAGTACCATTCTTACAGAATGAAAGTGCACATGCACGCAAGTATGTTACTTATTTGGTGGGTACCACAGAGGTTTCAGATTGAGTCAAAATGCTTTTAATTGGGAGAAACCACAGATGAACCAGATACAAACAATCTGAGACTCTTTCAAGCAGCTGAAAGAACACTTAACACTTGTCCTCCCTTCTAAGATATTAATAGATATTAAGTATAGTAATGTCCCATACTCATAAAATGTGCTTAATTGTTTTTTTAGAAAGGTAAAATGAATTGTATCTCAGTAAAATTTGAGACACAATCTCTTTGTAATTATGAGATCCAGTTTATAATCATTGGTTTATTATCTTGATGATGAACTCTAATAATTAACTTTTCATTTCCTATCAGGCAGCCACCAAGTTGGCAAAAAATGAAAAGATGGACAGCATTAAGTCTTGGCAAGGATGTGGAGCAACCTGGACACATACTATTGGAGGGTGTATTCATTGGTACAAACACTTTTGAAAATGATTTTTATAATTTTTTTTTTTTAAGCTGGAGTCTGTCTCACTGTCGCCCAGACTGGAGTGCAGCGGCCGCTCCCGGCCACCACAGCCTCCACCTGCTGGGCTCCAGCGATCCTTCCGCCTCAGCCTTTCAAGTAACTGGAACTACACTCGCTACCATACCCAGCTAATTTTTTGATTTATTGTAGAGATGAGGTCTCGCCAAGTTGCCCATGTGGGTCTCGAACCCGCAGGCTCAGGCAATCCACTCACCTCAGCCTCCCAAAGCGTGGGATTACAGGCTGAGCCACCGAGCCTGGCTTTTATAATTTTTTATTCAAATAATGGAAGCTGTGCCATACCCTACCACATAAGTCTTCCCCTCTTAGAGTTATATCATAGAGAAAACTTGCAACATTAGGAGACATGTGCATGGCTATTTACTGCGACATTGTTGGTTTTAATCAAGTGAATGAAAATAATTCAATCAGTGTACATCATTAGTAGAATGTATACATATGTCTATGTCATGGATACACACACAATAGAATAATAGACAGTAGTGAAAAAGAATGAATTGAAGTTATAAGAAATAGTGGACTTGAAAATCGGAAAAGTATTATCAGAAGAAAGAAGTCGTGTATTCTCATATTTACATGAGCATACATGTAAATATGCCTCCATTTATATAAAATGCTAAAATACACATATCTAACCAATGTATTGTTTAGTAATATAGCATTCCAACTCTGGAAGGGAAGAAAGTAGACATATATACAAAATAATATTCATGAAATCTATTTACCTTAAATACAATAACAATATGATGAGCATACTGATTCAATTTTAGAAAAGAATGAAAATTCTCCCTGTCTGTAAAGTCTTTTGTGTGTGCCTTCTTGATCATTTTCCGTAAGATTAATAGCCATCTTCAATTTTATTTTGTCACGTATTTTTAATTCATAAGTGTGTCCACAAGGTTATTTCTTGTTTTTACAGTTTGAAGGTATCTTTGGCAATGTTACGTTTGTTTGTTTTCAGTCTTCAGGGCCTGGGATTGCACTCGATTTACATATGTGCAGTCTTCATTTGAATTAACATCTATTATACACATAACATTCCATTTTGAAAATCATATCCCTATTTAAGTAGTGGCACATATGACAGAACAAGAGTAGAAACAACCACATTTTTTATCATTGTACTTTAGACATAAGCCATGTTAATGTGTCAGTTTTCTTTTGGTGGAAACAGGATCGCGAATGTCGGGTCGTTTAACTAGGTGATTATAGGGAGCCTATATTTAAATTCGATAAGAAAAAGCACGTTTTAAATAAGAATGCTTAACGAGCCATGGGCTGAGTTCTCTGACAGCTGGACCCACAGCAGCCATCACTGAGAGGGGACAGATTGTCTCTGTGACAGGATGCAGCAAGTCTCCTGCCTCAGGAAGCTGCTCCTCAGACCTGCCTTAGTGTCTACCACAGGGAGAGGAGTAAAGCGAAGGGGACTCGGGGTCTTGGCATGCTTCCTGCACCCGAGCCTGTCTGCTTCAAATGGCTTTATTCCCTAAACCTGTAGGTGAGGTCTCATTTGAATGACACCTGGGCATTGAAGGAACATTCCTCAAAATAATGAGTCATGTATGACAAATCTGTGCCCAGCATCTTAATGGGCAGAAGTTGAAAGCATTCCCAAGAACTGGAACGTGATGAGGATGTCCACTCTCGCCACTCCTATTTAACATAGTACCGGAAGTCCTAGCCAGGGGAATTGAGCAGAAGAAAAAAATTAGGAATAGCCAAATAAGAAAGGGGGAAGCTAAACTATCCCCCTTTGCAAATTACATGATTCTATACCTATAAAACCCTAGAGAGTCTGTCAAAAGCCTTTTTGCACTGATAAACCACTTTGGGATAGTGGTCTTGGGATACAAAATCAATGTGCAAAAAACAGTTTCATTGGCCAGGCTCAGTGGCTCAGCCTGTAATCCGCGCTTTTGGGGGACCGAGGTGAGTGAATTGCCTGAGCCCGCGGGTTCGAGACCCGCCTGGGCAACTTGGCGAGAGCTCATCTCCACAAGAAATAAAAAATCAGCTGAGAGCCGGTCTCGGTGGCTCAGCCTGTAATCCCGCGCCTTTGGGAGGCTGAGGTGAGTGGATTGCCTGAGCCCGCGGGTTCGAGACCCACCTGGGCAACTTGGCGAGACCTCATCTCTACAATAAATCAAAAAATTAGCCGGGCGTGGTAGCACGTGCCTGTAGTTCCAGCTACTCGGAAGGCTGAGGCGGAAGGATCGCCCGAGCCCAGCAGGTCAAGGCTGCGGTGACCGGGAGTGGCCACTGCACTCCAGTATGGGTGACAGTTAGACTCCAACTCAAAAAAAAAAAAAAAAAAGATAAAATATCTGACATTATTGTGAAATGTTGTTACAAATTCAGCTGAAAAACATCCACCTTAAAAACAACACTGCTTTCCTTGTATGTGTATTTTGGTAGAGTTTTTTGTATAAATCTATAGGGTACAAGTGTAATTTTGTTACATGGATAGATTGCGTAGTGGTGAAGTCTAGGCTTTTAGAGTATCCATCACCCACATAATATATATTGTGCCCATTAAGTAATTCCTCATTATCCACCTTCCTCCCACCCACTTCCCACCCATCCAAGTCTCCATTGTCTTTCATTTCAATGTCCAGGTGTACACATTATCTAGCTCCCACTTATAAGTGAGAACATGCAATATTTGTCTTTCTGTGAGTGACTTGTTTACTTAAAATAATGGCCTCTAGGCCGGGCTCAGTGGCTCATGCCTATAATCCCAGCATTTTGGGAGGCCGAGGTGAGAGGATTGCCTGAGCTCACAGGTTCAAGACCAGCCCGTGCAACTTGGTGAGCCTTCAACTCTACAATAAATCAAAAAATAGCTGGGAATGGTGGCACATGCCAGTAGTTCCAGCTACTTGGAAGGCTGAAGCGGAAGGATTGCCTGAGCCCAGCAGGTTGAGGCTGCGGTGGCCGTGAGCATGCCACTGCACTGCAGCCTGGGCAACAGAGTGAGACTCCAACTCAGAAATAAATAAATAAATAATAATAATAATAGCCTCTAGTTCCATGCATGTCGCTGCAACAAAAATAAATAATTTTATTATTTTTATGACTGAATAGTATTCCATTGTGTGCATAGACTATATTTTTAATTTAATCCTCCACTGATGGAAATTTGATTCCATATTGTGGTTTTTGTGAATAGTGCTGAAATAAACATACAAGTGCAGGTAACTTTTTGATATAATTTTTTTTTTTCCTTTGGGTAGATACCAAGTAGTAGGATTGCTAGGTCAAACAGTAGTTCTATTTTTAGTACTTTGAAAAATTGCCACACTTACCATAGAGATTGAACTAGTTTACAATCCCATCAACGGTGTATAAGTGTTCCCTTTTCTCTGCAACCTTGCTGACATCCATTATTTGTCTTTTTAATAATAGCCATTCTGACTGGAGTATGATATCTCATTGTGGTCTTAAGTTGCATTTCTCTGGGGATTAGTGGTGCTGAGCATTTTTCATATGCCTGTTGTCCACTTGTGTGTGGGGGTTTTTGGGGGTTTTTTTGTTTTGTTTTTTTGAAAAATGTCTATTCATGTTCTTATCCCACTTTGCAATGGGATTATCTGGGATTTTGTTGTTGTTGTTGAGTTGCTTGAGTTCCTTGTGAATTCTGAATATTAGTCCCCTTTCAGATGCATAGTTTGCAAATGTTTTAAATAAAAACCTCAGTGAAGCATGGCATCATGATTAAAAAATAATGTTTGTATTGAATTACGAAGACTTTGAAACTGGTGTGTGTTTGAAATCAGTTGTGGTACACATAATTTAAAAGAGCATCTAAACAAGTTGTGATTGTCTTTCTGTCAAAATGGAAGCTCTGGTTGTTAAAATGTACAAACATTGTCAGAATAGGCAAAGAAATTTAAGTACAAAACTTTTGATCAGCATGGAATTGAATACCAAAAGCAAAATAAACAAAAAAACTTTCCTGTGTGGCACTCATTGTTTCTTTTCTGCCCCTAATATACAGGATTGGAGAAGTGTTAAAGCTTTTAAAATACTACTCTGCATTCAATCTAAGTGGCTTACGATAGTAATGAATCCACTGTGAACATTTTCTTTTTTCTTTTTTTTTTTTTGAGTTGGAGTCTCACTCTGTTGCCCAGACTGGAGTGCAGTGGCCACTCCTGGCCACCACAGCCTCGACCTGCTGGGCTCCGGCAATCTTTCCGCCTCAGCCTTCCAAGTAGCTGGAACTACAGGCACATGTTACCACTCCCGGCTAATTTTTTGATTTATTGTAGAGATGAGGTCTCACTAAGTTGCCCAGGTGGGTCTCGAACCCGCGGGCTCCGGCAGTCCACTCACCTCAGCCTCCCAAGACGCGGGATTACAGGCTGAGCCACCGAGCCCGGCTGAACATTTTCTTAAAATACTGGTTGTATTTTATTTAAAAGCAGTTAGAAATCTTTACTCTTTAATCAAAATATGAAATAAATGGAGCACAAAAACCTTCTATTTTTGAAGACTTGAGCAAATTCCAAGTGCTGAAAATACATCTTGCAAGCTGGAAAGCACTGATATTTATCTCTGCTAGAGGAAGAGATAAGCAAAATAAATAAAAGCAGTGTACAACATGTAATTCTAAAATTTGCATAATTGTGGCTAGGAATATATTGACTTGTGGCAACTTCCTTTTGATGGAGCTCACAATTTTAATTGAAGAAACTTATATTTTGAATTTAAATGGAATAATTAATAGGGTCAATCTTTTTAGTGCCTAAATTTGATGAAACATTCAAAAAATTTGTATCTTTATGCTTTTTGTCTTACTAAAATTTATCAAGGAAAGTATTCTACCTGGAAACCAAAAAAAAAAAAAACTGCACATGTGGAAATATAGAAACTGAAACATTTCTACAGGTCAACATAAAAAAATTAGAATTAAGAATAATCTTCATTTAGTAAAATATGCTTAGAGCTTATTAGCCACCTCCACGAAAAGAAAGTAGTGCTTCCATTTAAAAATATATTAGTTTTCTGCAACCATCTGAATCAAACTCACTAACATAACATTGAGTGAAAGGAATTAGACAAAAATGCCTCCATGCTGTGTGATTCTGGATATATATAAAGGAGAAAATCAAGGAAACTAATCAACGCTATTAGAATTGGAGAAATGATGAGAGTGAAACAAGAGGAATTTCAAAGACTGATGACATATGGAGTTGTGGTTTTGTGCTAGTTACTCAGATATGTCAAAACTGTGAAAATTCATGTACAATATGGATGCTTGGGAATATCTGTTATAATTCAAAAATGACTTTTTTATTTTTCTTGCCCAATGACCTTTTTTATTTTTAGTTGACAAGTAATGATTATATGTATTGTATGTTTATGGGGTATAGTATGATGTTTTGATATAGGTTTACATGATAGAATTATTAAATCAGTCCAATTAACAAATCTATCACCTCACATACTTATCATTCTTGTGGTAAAAAAATTTTTTTAATCTACTGCTTTAGCAATTTTGAAGTCTAAATGTATTGTTATTTATTATGGTCACCATTTTGTGCAATAAATCACCAAAGCTTATTCCTCCTTCATAACTGAAATTTTGCCACCTTTTAATCAATGTTTCTCCTTTCCCCATACACCCCCCTTCCCCAGACTCTAGTAATCACTATTCTACTCTCTATCTTTTAAATTTCACATACAAGTGAGATCATGTGGTATTTGTCTTTCTGAGTCTAGCTTACTTCACTTAGCATAACGTCCTCCAGGTTTATTCATGTTGTTGCAAATTATAAAATGTTCTTATTTTTAAAGATTATGGTATTCCATTGTGTGTGTTCATATACATATATACACAAATATACATATACATATATATACAAATATACACATATACATACATATGTGTGCATATATGTGTATATATGGTGCATGTGTATATATGTGTGTGTATATGTATATATGGCATACACTCACTCATACACTCACACACACACCTACACACACATTTTCTTTATCCATTCATCTAGTGATAGACACTTAGGATGCTTCCATATCTTAGCTATTGTGAAGAATGCTGCAATGAACATGGGAGTGCAAATATCGCTTCATGATATTGATTTCACTTCACTCTTCAGTATATACCCAGAAGGGACATTGCTGGATCATGGGGTAATTCTATGTTTAGTTTCCTGAGGAACTTGCAATACTGTTTTCCATAATGTATGGATTTATTTCCATTATCACCAGCAGTGCACACGAGTTCCCTTTTCTCCATGCCCTCACCAACACTTGATATCTTTTATCTTTTTGATAGTAGTCATTCTAACAGGTGTGAGATGATATTTCATCATGGTTTTAATTTGCATTTCCTTAATGATTAGTGACAGTGAACATTTTTTCATATATCTGTTGGCCATTTGGATGTCTTCTTTTGAGAAATGCCTATTTAGGTCTTTTGTCCATTTTTTAAATTGGGTTTTTTGCTTTCTTGCTATTGAGTTATTTGAGTTTGTTATGTATTTTGGATATTATCCAGTCTGTTATACAATGTATGATTTGCAAATATTTTCTCCCAGTCTGTGGGTTGTCTATCTGCCAAGGCTCTAGTATTTGTGATCCCTCCTGAACCCCTTGGCAGATGGTTTTGATAGCAGACTTGGCTGTAGCCAAGCACTTTGGGAAACAGTTCTTTCTGAGTAAGAAGCTGGGACCACGATCAACAGGTCTGCCACCTGAGTGAAGATACACACCGACAAAATTACCCTCCTAGGCTCTACCAGGGTTTTACAATCTTCTACCTAAATTGCTAAGATCCTATGAAGAGACTTTTGTCTGTGAATTTGCTTAGAATTCTTGTTATTGTGGTGCAATAAGACCACCAACTCTTCCGTCTTGCTAATGTCACCCCAATCTCAATGACATTTTAAAAAATATTATGATCTATAGAAAAGAGTCATTTGAAGGGCATTTGTTTTATATTTATCAACCATAGCATGCAAATTTGAGGATGATCACAGACATTTTTTTAAAAACAAAAATAATACTACATGATTCCACTTAGATGACTTATCCAAAAGAGTCAACTCATAGTGGCATAGAATAAAATATAAAATGGTGGTTGCCAGCATCTGAGAGAAGAAAAAAATGGGGAGATGTTCTCAATGGGTAAAAGTCTCAGAAGTAAGATGTATAGGTTCAAGGGATCTGCTGTACAACAGAGTGCCTACAGTTAAAAATATGGTATTGTGCACTTAACAGTTTTTTAAGAGGATAGATCTCATGTTAAGAATTCTTACCACCATTGCCAGGCATGGTGACTCATGCCTATAATCACAGCACTTGGGAAGGCAGAGGCGAGAGAATCGCCTAAGTCCCGGGGTTCAAGACCAGCCTGAGCAACTTGATGAGACCACAGTTCTTAAAAAAAAAAAGAAATCTTACCACCAAAAAGAAAAAAAAACCACAAAGGGGACAAAGGAAACTTTTGGAGGTGATCGATATGCTCATTGCCTTAATTGTGGCAACGGTACCATGGGTGTATGCATATGTCAAGCTCATCAAATTGTGTACATTAAATATATGCAGTTTTTATTATGAATCAATAATACCTCAATAAAGTTGTTACAAAAATAAAAATATATATAAAAATATGTTATTCAGAAAAATTCCAGTCACATAGTATTAGAAACAAATGACCGGGATAGAAGGGAGAAACTGAGTCCCAGTGTGTGAGTGAGTATATGGAAAATGTTGCATACGTGTCAGTGAGTAAGTGGGTATGTGAGTGGCTGACTGAGTGGGGATTCGGGAGCAAGTGTCCAGGGCTCTCCTGATGAAGTGGCTAGTGCTGCAGCTGCTCTACTTGGTCCCTAGTGCTTTCTGGGGCACAGAAGCTGAGGGCCATTTTTTTAAATCAACAAATCCCTTCCCAGAAAGAAGCTGCTGGAGGAGACTGCCAGCTCCAGACTCTGCCTTACCACTGCAGCACCTAGCCAGACACTGGCACCAAGGACTGCAGAGGGAGTACAGCAAGGGAGCCCAGAGGCAGAGCTCCACTGGCGAAGACAAAAGAGGCACAATACCACCATCTTGAAAACAGGGCAGGAATGTTATCTGGCTTGCTCACCATGGAGCGATAGATCTAATCTCTGTGACCAGCGGATTAACTATTAAGGGGTTGATCATGACTCGGAGGGAATATTCTGAAAGCACAAACTCCAGAGGGACAGAAAGAGTGCTGAGTCTCAAGAACCCCACCCCCTACCCTGATTCAGCGATGGGACAAAGAGCTGGCCAGAAAAGGACAAGGACACCTCCAAAGAGATCAGGACAAGGAAGACCTCCAAAGAGATCAGTGGTGAGTCCAGGGCTGACTCAACTCCATCCTCTCCAGCAATCCTCTGAATGTCAGACCCACACAACTGGGGCATGACTGAAAGGGATAGGAGGACTCTACTCCAGGATAAGCCAGGCTGGGGTACCCCCACCACCAGAACCCGGGGAAGAGACAATTTTGCACCTCCCACTGGAGGGGATCCCCCTGAGCATACGAGAGTGGGAAGGGAGGTCTGAGGCCCTGCTGCCCCCTCCTCCTTCCCTGGGCCTAACACAAGAGAGATTGTGAGTGAGACCAAGATCTGCAGGAGACAGCAGAGGGGCTTATCTGTGAGCAGCAGAGAGGAACAATTGTAGAACCTGCCACAAGAAGGCAGGTTTTGTTTGTTTGTTTGTTTTTTAATTTTTTATTTTAAATATGTGGGGTACAATTCAGGGTTAAGTATGCAAATATTCATTCTACAGGTACCCTTGTTGATGAGGTGTGCCCCCTCCCCCCTCAGTTTCCCACTATTGTCAGTCTCACCCCCACCCTCCCCCAGCAGTTTTCCACTACTGTCAATCCCTTTCTTATAGTATTACAATAGTTGTTCAAGGTCCACTTATGAATGAGAACATGTGATACTCGGTTCTTTGTTTCTGTGATAGATTGCTGAGTATTATAGACTCTTTGTCCATCCATGTTGCTACAAAGTTCACACTTTTGTCCTTCTTTATGGCTGTGTAATATTTCGTGTGTATGTACTACATTTTTTTTATCCAGTCCTCCTTCAGTGGGCAGAACTGTTGGTCTCATGTTTTTGCTATAGTGAATAATGCTGCAATAAACATGCATGTGCAGAAATCTTTTTCATACAGTGATTTGAGTTCCTCCGGGTATATTCCCAGTAGGGGGATTGCAGGGTCGTATGGGAGGTCAATTTTTAGATCTCTTAGGAATCACCACACTGTTTTCCACAGAGGCTGTACACCAACAGTGTAGAAGTGTTCCCTTTTTCCCGCATCCTTTCCAGCATCTGTTATTTTTTGAGTTATTGATGATGGTCATCCTGACTGGAGTTAGGTAGTATCTCAGTGTGGTTTTAATTTGCATTTCTTTGATGACTAGTGAGGCTGGGCATTTTTTCATGTACCTGTTGGCTGCTCATATGCCTTCTTTTGAGAAGTGTTTATTCATATCTTTTGCCCACCTTCTAATGGGGCTGTTTCGTTGTTTTCTTTCCAACCTATTTAAGTTCCTTGTAGATCCTAAATGTTAGGTCTTTGTGAGATACACAGTTGGAAAATATTTTTTCCCAGTTTGTGGGCTATCTTTTCACTCTCTTGATGGTTTCTTTGGTTTTGCAGAAGTTTGTAATTTGATGAGGTCCCACTTGTCTAGCTTATCTCTTATGGCATGGGCAATTGGTATTTTGATCAGGAATTGGTTCCAGTTCCAATTTCCATAAGGGTGTCTCCTGCATTTTCTAAGGTTCTTATAGTTTGAGGTTTAACATTTTGCTTGTTTTTTAATTTTTTAATATTTTTCCTTTGTCCATGAATGTATATGTGAGGGCTCTAGCTGCATCTCCCATCTTTTTTTTTTTTCTCTTCTTTTTTTCTTTCTTCTCCTGTTTTTGTTTTCTGTTTTTGTGTGTATGTGAATGATTGAGTGTTTATCTTTCGGGTTTTTTTATTTGTTTGTTTTTGCTTTTTTGTTCTTTTTTTAGTTTAATATGTGTCTGAATATATATGTCAGGGTTCAATTTGAATTCATTTTTTTCTTTTTCATCTTTTGTTTTTGTTCTCAACAAGATTCTAGCAAATTGGATCCAACAACACATCTCAAAAATCATCCACCATGACCAAGTAGGCTTCATCCCCAGGATGTAAGGCTGGTTCAACATTCACATGACCATAAATGTAATTAAATATATCAACAGATGTAAAAACAAGAACCACATGATTATATCATTAGATTCAGAAAAAGCTTTTGATTGACAATACAAAAATTTATATGGAAACATAAATGACCACAAATCGCCAAAACAGTCCTTAGCAAAAGAAATGAAGCAGGAGATATCGCACTTCCATACTTTAAACTTTACAATAAGGCTAAGATAATCAAAACTGCCTGGTATTGGTACAATAATAGGCATATGGACCAATGGAACAAAATAAAGATTCTGGAAGCAAAACCTCAATTGTTCAATCAACTCATCTTCAACAAAGCCTCCACCAACAACCACTAAGGAGAAGAGAACCTATTTAGTAAATGGTGCTGGGAAAACTATCTGAACATATGCAGAAGATTGAAACTGTACCCCTACCTATCACCATACACAAAATCAACTCTAAATGGATCAAAGACCTAAACGTAAAACCTCAAATTATAAGAATCTTAGAAAAATGCAGGAGACACCTTTATGGAAATTGGAACTGGCAACCAATTCCGGATCAAAACCCCAAATGCCCATGCCATAAGAGACAAGATAGACAAGTGGGACCTCATCAAACTGACAAACTTCTGCAAAGCCAAAGAAACCATCAAGAGAGTGGGGAGACAGTCCACAGAATGGGAAAAAATATTTTTCAACTGTACATCTGACAAAGGCCTAACATCTAGGATTTACAAGGAACTCAATTGTGCTGAAAGGAAAAAAACAAACAGCCCCATTAAAAAGTGGGCAAAAGACAACTGTATTTCTGACAAAGGCCTAACATCTAGGGTTTACGAGGAACTCAAATGTGCCGAAAGGAAAAAAAGCAAACAGTCCTATTAAAAAGTGGGCAAAAGACAGGAATAGACATTTCTCAAAAGAAGATATATGGGCAGCCAACAGACACATGAAAAAGTGCTCAGCCTCACTCATCATCATAGAAATGCAAATCAAAACCACATTGAGATACCACCTAAACCCAGAAGAATGGCCATCATTAACAAAACAAACAACAGATGCGGAGAAAAAGGAATGCTTCTACTCTGCTGGTGGGAGTGCAAACTAGTGCAACCTCTTTGGAAGACAGTGTGGCGATTTCTGAAAGAACTGGAAATTGACCTTCCATATGACCCAGGAATTCCCCTGTTGGGAATATACCCGGAGGAACTCAAATCATTCTCCAAAAAAGATACCTGCACACGAATGTATGTTGCAGCTCTATTCACAATAGCAAAAACACAGAACCAACCATGCTGCCCATCGATTTTGGACTGGATTTTTAAAAAATGTAGTGCATATACAAAAAGGAATATTACACAGCCGTAAATAAGGACAAGCATATGAACTTCACAGCAACTTGGATGGATTTAGGATCTATAATACTCAGTGATCTATCACAGAAACAAAGAACAGAGTACCATATGGTTTCACTCATAAGCAGACCCTGAGCATTTACCATTAATACTATAAGACAGGGATTGGCAGTAGTGGGATACTGCTGGGTTAGGGTTGGGGATGGAGACACAGCATCAATAAGGATATCTGATCTCAAATCAGGCAAAGTAGGGACCAAAGGAAGGCCCAAACTTTACCTGTACGATGACCACTTGTATACCTAATCCTGAATTATACCCCATGTCTTTAAAATAAAATTTTAAAATTATAGCAAAAGAAACAGATGACTAAGAAACTGATTAAATCAGTTATAATTATGCTTAATGATCAGTGAATCAATATAAGGTGTTTTGCTTTAATATATAGAGATTTGTGTTACTTTATTTTTTAAAGTACTTTTGTGTAGGACTAGGCATTTAATACTTTTGTTGCATAAATTAAAACTTAGTGGATTTAACCAACAACCATTTATTTTGCTCACTATTCTACCGGTCAGCATTGTGGGCTGGGTTCAGTCTGAGTAGGACTTAGCTGATATTGACTGGACTTGCTCATGTGGCTGTAGTTCCCTACCAGGTTGGGACCTGGCTAATCAATAATTATCTCATATGGCACAACGAAGGCAATTCAAGCCTCTTTTCTCATGGTTTCTCATTCTCCAGTGAGCTGACCAGGCTTGTTTACATGGAGATTTCATGGTTCTGAAAATGAGAAAACAGAAGCTTCAAAGTCTTTTCATGCCTAGGACCGCAATTGACATAACATCACTTCCACCATATTGTAGCCGTCAAAGCAAGGCAAGAGATTCACGGGATGGAAAAGCAAATTCAACCTTTCGATGGGAATTACTTTAAAGTATTGTGGCCACTTGCAGAGTCTCCCACAAACAATTTTAATGAATGGCCAACATAAAAATTCAATGTATTGGTTAATAAATAAATATTTCCAAAAAGTACGAGGGGATCCAAAAAAAACGAAATTATTTTTTGAAAAGTGGGTCCCTTGTAGTTCAGGCTTCCCCTTCTAGGTAAGTGTTCTAGAAATCCATCAGCATCAGTGTAGCAGCTAGTGTTGTTGTAAGAGGTTGGGTTCAGCTTCAGTGAATTTTTTTTGGAGATGTTTTCAACACATTTGCCCATTTCATGACGGATGCCAAAAACTCCACAACGTGCTGGGGTTTGATGATGAATGTCTACAGCTGAGGGTTATTAGGAGCCACTCTGAATACCATCTACACACTCACCCTCTTCTGTGATGACAATTAGATCAGCGTCTTTTTTCATATCCTCTCCCTGCTGAAGCTCGCCTAAAGTATCTCGGGGAACAGCAAGACAGTCATTGTCTTCTGTCACAACTCTTGTGATTGTAGTTGACACCAGGGTCATTCTGGTCTCCTACTTGCTCATTACTTGGATCATTTGAAGACCACGTTATCAAGTGACAAAGTTAATACTTTGTCCACCCACTTGTGTTTCCCACCTGACTGCTATGGCTTCCCCCTTTGGGATCCCCATCTTCATACCTGAAGAGCATCTCAGGTAAATCACTTGGAAAAGACAAGTTAGCATCACCTTTATCCGTATGACAAAACTTGTGGTTCAAAGTCTAAGGAGGAATATATAAGTTGCCTTCAAAAAGGTCATGGGTAATCTCTGGGTTCTGGGGAGGCTGTTCCTCTGGGTGAACACTTCTTCTGGACCAATCTCTTCTACAAGTCAAGTCCTCAAACTAATCGAAGGGTGGGCAGGATGTGTCTTTTCTAGGAAACATGGACACCTGAATGATATCACTAAACAGCTTGACAAACTGCAAGATCTGTTTTTTTTCCATTTGTGATCCCCTCTTCCTCCAACTGATTCTTGTCAGTCTTTTTCCGCCTGTTCTAGAGAACCTTTCAGAAACTTCCTAGCACCTGTTTACCCAGAATCACAGAATATCAGCCTAGAGATTGAGAATGGTGAATCTCTACCATGAAAGTAACTCAAAGATATCTTGCCCATCCCACTTCGCCACTATGCTCCATGTCCACTAATCCTTGCCTAATGTTTCCAGAACTATTGTTTGTTTCTTCTTCCTGGATCTCCTCTTGTCAGAACTGTCATTCATTCTTTTTCACCTGAAAATTTCCACTGAGCATTAAGAAGGGAAAAGTCCAATTATGTATTACCATAATTCAAGATTTGCATTCTGCTGGGGTCCAGATATACTAATTTATTCTGTAGTAGAAAAGTCATTTGTAGTAAGTTCAAATTATAAAATTTCATAAAAGTATTGTTTATTGATTTAAAAACTATTCTTAGGTAATACATAAGGGCGGTATCTCAAAGTTCTGTAATTATCTCACCTCTAGGAAAGAAGTCAAGGTCTCACCTTAACAGGTAAGTCCATAAAAAAGACTTGAAGCAACAAAGACATTCTCCTACTTGCCCTGAAGAAGTAACCTGTCATGTTGAGAGAGAAGTAACCACATGGCAAGGATCTGAGGGTAGCCTCTAAGTCCCTGGCTGACAACTGGCCAAGAAATGGGCACCACAGCTATACAATTGCAAGGAAATGAATTTGACCAAAAACCTGAAAGAGCTTGGAAGAGGACCTTGAGCCTCAGATGGGACCGAAACCCCACCCAATAACTTGATTTCAGTAATCAGAGACTGTGGGCAGATAACCCATAACCTGAATCGTGGCTTATAGAAATTATGAGATTTACTTATGCACTGTTGGTGGAAGTACAAATTAATACAATCTCTATGGAAATTGGTATGGAGATTTCCCAAAGAGCTATAAGTAGATCTACCATTTGATCCAGCAATCTTACTGCTAGGTATCTACCCAAAGGAACAGAGGTCGTTACACAAAAAAGACACCTGCACTCACCTATTCATCATAGCACAATTCACAATTGCAAAGATGTGGAATCAACCTAAATGTCCATAAACTGGTCAGTGGATAATAAAAATGCAGTATATGTAATATATACCATGGAATATTATTCAGCCATCAAAAGGAATGAAATAATATCTTTTGCAGCAACTTGGATGGAATTGGAGAACACCACTCTAAGTGAACTAACACAGAAACAGAAAACAAAACACCACATGTTCTCACTTACAAGTGGGAACTAAACTAAGGATCTGCAAAGGCATAGGGAATGGTATATAATGGACATTGGAGACTCAGAGGGGGAGGGGGAAGAGAGAAGTGTTGAAAAATCACCTATTTGGTACAATGTACACAGGTGGTGGTGGTGGGTATACTCAAAGTCCAGACTTCTTTACCACTATACAATGCATCTATGTAAACAAAAGCTATTTGTGCCCCCTTAAAGCTGTCAAAAGAGAGGAAAAAAGAAATTATGAGACTTGTGTTGTTTTCAGCTGCTAAAAGTGTAGTAATTTATTATTCAACAACAACAACAAAATACATGGCCCTCTCCTCTGTCCGTATTGTGAAGAAAAAAGTTAGGTTTAAAGCAGAGGCAAATAAACTTTTTCCATAAAGGGCCAGAAAGTAAACACTTCAGGTTTTCAAGCCAAAAGGTCTCTCTCCCAACTACTAAAGTCTACCACTGTAGTGAGAAAGCAGTCATAGGCAATACACAGACAAATGAGTGTGACTGTGTTGCAATCAACTTTATTGACAGAAATAGGCTGCGGGGCAGATTTGGACTGTGAGCCATAGTTTGCTGACCACTGAGTTAATGCATATCTGGTACTCGGAACAGAATTTGTCACATAGTAAGTAATGATTATCTTAATAAGTATCATTATTAAAAGAAGAGTCTGAATCACACAGATTTTGGTCTATGATTGTTGGATGCAATTACCTGCATCCCATGTCACCATTTGTCTAAGTCCTTTCAGGCTGTTGTACCAAAATACCATAAACTGGGTGACTTTGAAACAACAGAAATCTATTTATCACAGTTTTGAAAGCCAGCAAGTCCAATATGAAGCAAACTCTGTGTCTGATGAGAGCCTGCTTTCTGGTTCATAGATAATGCCTTCCCACCGTGCCCTCCTATCATGGGAAGGGCCAGGCAGCTCCCCTGAGCCTCTTTGATAGGGCAGTAACCCAATTCAGGAGGGCTCTCTCCTCATGACCTAATTACCTCCCAATTCAAGAGGGCTCTATCCTCATGACCTAATTACCTCTACCTTCATGAACAAATGGGCTCCTCCTAACGCCATCTCATTGGTGATTGGATTTCAAAATGAATTTGGGGGCATGGCTACCGTGCACCCTAATCAGGCATCCACGGCTCATGGTACACAATCACCTGTAGTCCCACTAGTTGGAAATAAAGTCTCTGCTTTCACCTTTTGGAGGTCAGTTCACCAGCAGTCAGAAAACTTATGTAAGTCTCCATTTGGGATTCTTAGCATTCTCTCCAAAGATACTGCTAAAAACTTAATAAAACTGACAGTGTGTGCCAAGTTCCATTTCTACATTCAGACTCCATGCATAAAATAAAGATTCACATATTTAATAAAACATTGACCCAGGATAACAAGTCAAATGAATAGATGCAGTTGAATATTTTTCCATGTGAAGAAAAACTGAATTCAAAGAAGCTGCAACAGATATTCTCTATTTTGGAGGATTCTGGCTGGGGTCCAAACTGCATCCTTGAAAATTCATGTAGTATTTATTTTGGTAGATGGATTGCAGGTGGACAGAGAGAGCTATTGAGCCATACGGTATCAAAAAGAGACATTTTATCGGAAATACAAGCGCATATCTGGTTTATTATCCATCATGGGTAACCATGGAAAGTGAAAGAAAATGACATTGTTTTTGATACATTTGTTGGAACAAGTGGCCTCCTGATAATATCTGCTCATTTTGGTGTCTGTGTACATGGAACAGACATAGACTACAGTATGGTTCATGGCGTGGAAAATGCTAGTAAGAAAAACGAGAAATGGAGAGAACCAGATGAAAACATGAGGGCAAATCTTCATCAACATGCTTTGTGTCTTGATTTCAGATGCATCTAAACCTTTCTGGAGGAAGGACACATATTTTGATGCGATCATCGCTGATCCTCCATGTTATATTAGAGAACCTGCAAGAAGGGAATACCAAAAGGGATAGAAAAATGTTCAGAAAGCCATGTTCCTGTTTTCTTGAGTTATCATCTGAGTAATATGTCATTGTTTTTTTCCTTGACCTGTTAAAATTTGCAACTGAGAACTGAGACCCTTGTATTAGTTGGAAGACTAGTTTTTGGTGACCAATGTATACACCAGAATACACTGAAGAGATGCCACCCTGGTATCCTTGCCTGATATTCATTAGCAACTGCAGGCAGAAGCTTTCCAGTCACATATCAAGGTGATCACAATGGAATCACCACTGATCACAGTGGAAAAGTGAAGAAATTTGAGAACTGGGATCAGTATTCACATCTGCTAAGTGATCATTTTTTGCCATACATAATTCCTCCAGGGAAGGTTTCTTAATGGGGTAACAAAAAGAATTGCCAAAGAAGAAAAATCTAGCTAAGAATGAAAATTAAGATTTTGATGGTCTGGCATGTTGGCTCACACCTGCAATCCAAGCACTTTGGGAGACTGAGACAAGAGGATTGCTTAAGCCTAGGAGCTCAAGACCAGCTAAAGCAGCATAGCAAGACCTCGTCTATACAAACATCAAAAAATTAGTCAAACATAGTGGTGTCCCAGCTACCCAAGAGATTGGGGCAGAAGGATTGCCTCAGCCCAGAAGGTCAAAGCTGTGGCGAGCCGTGATCATGTCACTGCATGCCTGCCTGGGCGAAAGAATGAGACCCTGACTCAAAAGAAAAAAATATATATATATATTAGACAATGAAGAAAGAATAGTAATTTGATAGAAAAGATATCTATGTGATATCTCTGTGAAATGAACCCTCCTGTATGATCCAAAAGCATGTACTGTTTTAAAATATTTTATATAAAAAATGCTACAAAGTAAATTAAGAAATTCTTTTAAAGTTATCTGTGTTTTACAGACTATTTTGTTGTATGTATGATAAGGCCTTTGCATCTTACTTAATTTACATTTGTACTTTCAAATATTAATGGAAATTGACTTAAAACAGTTATACTTTTAAAAATTAACTCACAAAGGGAATATGGTAGACTTTTTTAACTTATCTGCCAGATACGTTATAAGCAATTAATAGTAGTTAAGAACATAGCTGGGCATGGTGGCTCATGCCTGTAATCTCAGTGCTTTGGGAGGTTGAGGCAAGAGGCTTGCTTGAGCCCAGGATTTCAAGACCAACCTAGACAACATAGCAAGCCCTCATCTCTACAAAAAAAAAGAAAATCAAAAGATTAGCCAACCATGATTGTACACTACTACAGTCCCAGCTACTCAGGAGGCTAAGGCAGGAGATCACTTGAGCCCAGGAAGGAAGTCAAGGCTACAGTGAGCCATGATTGTGCCACTGCACTCCAAACTGGGCAACAGAGTAAGACCCCAATTCAAAACAAAGAAAGAATATAGTCATTAGGTAGATTAGTTTAATTTGATTTTTATTGTAATTTATTTACATTGCCACTAATAAACCTTACTGAGAATTAATTAATCAGCTAATTAATTAACTTGGGGGGCACACAAACATTCAGACCATACTACCCCTCATATCTGGAAAACTTTTTGCCAATGATATGTTTCTGTGAGGTTTATCCACAGCTCTTGGTCACTGTCTTCTTATCCCAGCCCTTTTACACCAGTGGCCCTTTTCAATTTAGACTTAATCAAAGGGAACACATTTTATTTACCCAGGCTCTTTCCTTTAGGAGAGAGGCAAGACTATATGGCTTCCTGAGAAATTAAGATTCTTATGAAATACATATGCAGCTCATCTGGGGGCAAGGATAGGGCAGGCCTTAGAGAGAGAAGATTTTTCTCTTCTCCCAGGCCCCTGGAAATAAAAGAAGCTTGCCCCTCCTGGTTTGGATGGAGCTGAACTGAGAAGATTCTGTGAATGAATTCTGCTTGACAAGGTCAACCCAGGACTTCTAGGCCCACAGCAGCCATGAGACAAGGGACATCAGTGAGCAGCAAAAAAGTATGGGCTGGAGTGGTCCTTTCCCATTTGTGTCAGGCGAGGGGACTGGTTGGCATTCTCTAAGATCTCTTCTCTCAGAAGGGGCCCCAGAGGATAAACAAAGTAAGCACCCAGTTGGACTCTGAGGCAGCCCCCTTCTTGTCTCTTAGTCCCTCAACCAACCCAGAACCCATCTGTGGCCCCTTGGTAATGAAGATGCTTTGATCATGGCCTGTATAGCGCCCGTGATGGTTCATGTTTTCTGCTCTCTGTGTTAAGTGATTCAAGAGCCACTGTGCCCCCAGAATGTATCTGTTGTTGAAGACTGAAATTCCCAGATTAATGCTGCCTTTCTTTGTTAAATAGCAGGGTGGTCCTGGCTGAGCCTGTGGGAAACTGACTATGTGGGACCTCTGAGTCCCTATTGCATAAATTAGCATGAATGAACACTGAGGAGGTCCTCAGGATAGGAAGGGGGAAATTTTTGCTCAGATACCTAGGTGCCAGATTGGGAGGGTGATACAGTGTTGATCCTTGGACTATTTTTGAGCTCCCATTAAGGGGGGGACGGAGTATCATGTGTAAGTTGAAGTGATTATTTCCAAAGGTTTTTAAAGTGATGTGTGGGACACACAGCTCTGCTGCAGGGCCCAGCTGATAAAACAAGATCAGAGCTGGAGAGAGAGATGTGATGCCCTTTTCTCAGGGGCATGTGGCAGAGCTCAAGTGAGGTGAGGACTGAAACTAGGGAAAGAGTTTACTCACACCTTGAGGACTTTGGCAGCCTTGGGACTCCAAAATCCATCATTCAGGGCAAGAGAGCCACATACCAAGTGGCACTGACATTTATAGGCAGAGCATGAGTGGGAGAAGTTCCCTCCTTCCAGAGGTTTGCACACTGCAGATGTCGTCGGCCCGAGAGGGAAGGGTGAGTGGTCTTGTTTCCATCCATATATAGAACACCCACTAGGACTTCCCAGATAGCATGGAGGAAGCAATGAGACAGAGTCTCAACTTTGCTCTGAAGCTGGCAGGAGCAACAGGAGCCATGAAACCAGTGTGTTAACTCCAGGTGAGACACGGAGTCGCCAATGTGTGAGGCATGGACAGACACCTTTGGGCAACAGTCACAAAGCAAACTCCTGTGACAGGGGCCCTTCAAAGTAACATTCAAACCACCATAGAGCCACCGTGCTGTTACCCACAGACAGAGGCAGTCCCCAGATGGCTGGGCAGACAAGCAGTCTGGGCTCGTTTGTCCCCCTTTCTGAGTCTGAGGTTCCTCTACTATAAAATAAGGGTACTGGACAGTCCATCAGGGCTGGTATGAACAGAATGATGTGTTGTACAGTTTATATTTATGGACCCCTAACTCCAGCTCTGTACTTTTTCCTACTCAATGCCACCTTCAGGTCGAGCAACGTATAGTCCTTGCCGGTCATCTCCCCTCCCATTCCCCTCTCACCAAACTGCATTCTGGAAATCCCTGAGAACTGCTGTTGTTATTGAATTACCAATCCTGAAGTAACCACTTTAAAATTGACAAAGCTCTTTCAATTACCTAGTTATCATATTTAAGCTTCACAACAGCCAAGTGGACAAGGAAGGCTTGATCACTGCCACATTACATGAGATGAAGGTGAGCCCCACAGACATGCAATGTCTTGCCTTGGGTCACACACAGCCAGTAGTGAGAAGTTAGAATTTGAATCCTGGAGACAGTCTAAGGTGTCACTGTGGACATGTCTGAGGGCTCACACTAAGTGGACTCTTCCTACATGGCAAGGGCTCATTCCTGTGGGTTGGAGAAGGGGTGCTGTAAAACAGAGGAATTTCAGACTTTAGATCCCAACACCCAGTTGGGTGTCTTGGGGCTGTCTTGGAGCTCATGGCAGGTTGTCCATCCTGCTCTGTGAGGCAGCTTGGGTTAGGAAGAATAAGAATCAAGGTCCTCCTCTCTACCCCATGGGAAAACACTTCAAAACACTCAACAGGAGCCCCTTGCACAGGATGCCCTACCCCCTGGGGAAATGTCTTACCCAAGGCAAGGCATTGAATGTCTGTAGAGCTCACCTTCATCCCATGGAAAGTGGGAGTGATCATGCCATCCTTGCTCACTTGGCTTTTGTGAAACTTCAATGTGATTACCAGGTAATTGAAGAGCTTTGATCATCTTAAAGTGCATGAAAAATAAGAGGCAGCTATTTCAAGATTAGAAATTCATTAACAACAGCCTGTTGGTGTAAATAGCATGACCACCTTGCAACTCAGTTCAGGCCTGGGGCAGGATTGGGAGACCTGGTTTCTATCTACTACCTGTGTGACCTGGAGCAAATTACTCAACCTCTCCACAACTTCTGTTTCTTGTCTGTAAAATGAGAATGATAATTCCTGTTGTGTGTGGACTATCACCTGAACTTAACAGGAAAGTGGATTTGAGGCTGCTTTGTGTACTGTACTATTGTTATAGCTCTTGATACTGCCCTTCCAAGGTCCTGGAACCAGCCCTCCTCATACCTACCCTGAGGTGCTCACCTAGACTTTTCAGGAACCATAACCTTGTTTGTCTCAGAGACCACTATTTAAATCTACACCATGTAGTGTGTTGTGGAAGGGTTTTGCTGTTTAAATAGTTTGAGAATCACCTGTTAAATTCAGTATTTTCCTATTACAGAAAAGAAACCAAAGCCCAGAAAAAAAGGAGGTGGTTTTATAAGCTCCTTCAGAGAATTCACAGCAGAGTTCAGAAAAGAATTCAGACCAGAAACAAATTACAGCTGATTCCTACAGCCAGCCCTCTCCTAGCCCGTGCCCACCTGGAATGCACACTCCAGAGTTGGTTAAACCCAAGAGAGGGACTTCTGCCACAAACTTGGAAAAGCTGCTTCACCAGCTTGTTTTTCAGCCTCTCCATGGAGACCTCTAGTCTCTTCTGTGCATCGTGGATTAATTCTGGCTTTGAAGATTATGGAGTGTGAGCAGGCACAGAAGACCCAGGGGCAGGAAGTCTGACTCCTTCGTAAACACAGGCCCTGGAGCCGGGCCACCAGAAGATCAGAGGTGTAGTGGGAAGGGCACCCCTCCCACTCCCATGCACTGGGGTTGTCTCTGCCAGTCACCTTGGCTGAAAAGTAAGGAAAGTTAGTATTTGGCAGGATGCAAGAGGTAGGGATGGGGACTGCTGGGAGCCAGGGCCAGAAGGGGGCCTCAAAGACCTGGAGAGCTCTGAAGGTTTCACCATGTAGGGCAAAGACTGGGTGCTCAGTCACGCTCACTCCTTCTTTTTGGGGTCTCCTGGAAGCTCCAGCAGGTATGCCTACAGTTTCCCAGATGCTCTGACAAGAGAGGGCCCCCAGCCACACGCCCACAGGGAAGGACAGTCCCCATGTCCTTTCCAGTGTTCCCATGGTCCTGCTCTTAGAGCCCATGGTGGACACTGTCTGGACCCCTGGCTACCTGCCAATATCGAGACCCTCAGACATCTTCTCCACCAAGGGAGATAAGCTCATTGGGCTGTGACTCCCTTTCACATGGTGCTGGATCAGCCAAGAGTCAAGTTCCAGCAGCCTCCGAAGCAGCCAGTGTGCCGACTGTGAGTGGTATCCTTTATCCCTAGGGAGGGAGGAAGGAGGAAGGGTGGAGGGAGCCACCTTCCTAATCCCTGTAGGCATCTGGGACCCCCAGACTTGTCACCCACACTCCAGGGCCCCTTGGCAGGAAGACTCTTGGCTGGGACAGCCCCTGGCCCCCACCATGAGTTTCCTCAGAATCCTTCAGGGGCTTAGTGGGGAGTGTAGGTGGGCAGAAGCCACAGTAGGGGTCTAAACCCACACTGGGCTGTGCATCTTCTAGAAGGGCCTATAAACCACCATCACAGACACCATGACCTGGCAGAAGGAACAAGCACCTGGGCATTAGAGACTAAGTTCCAGTCCCAGTTCTCTCTGAGCATCATTCCCCTTTGCACAATGCTAACACACCTTCAATTTGATGGAGAGCACAACTCAGCAAGCTGTGCCTGGGAATGGTTTCCAAATCATGGCAACTGTGGTGAGATGCATCTTCATGGGCACATCCACAGGAAAGTCAGCCCCAGGCCCATGTCAGCAACTCTCGCCCATGAGCCCAGCTTTCGTGACTATCTGAACTGTTTTCAAGGCTTTACTGGTTTCAAACCAGATTTCAGCCTGTGAACTGCAGCTCCTCTCCAGAAAGATGCCCAGGAAATATTTGGCCAGACCCCTATGTCACCCTGCCCCAGGTCAATCATATTTCTTCACGCCTGAATTTTTGTCAAAGGCATTCTAGTGTGTGCCTTTTGAGTTTATTTCCTCACAATTCTCTGCCTGTGTCTATTTGTCTACGCAGGTGTCTGCCTGTCTACCTAGGCCTGTGCCCATCTGTCTGCCCCACTCACTGTACTCTTGGTCACCTATCTCATCCGCATCTAAGTGCCCGCCTCAATGTGTATCTGATTGTTTCTGCATCTGAGTCATCTATCCTAGTCCGTGTGTCTTTCTGACTATGTGTCACATTCATTCCATATACCCTCTGTCAAGTGCCTGAGTTTGTAAACCTGATACTGTTTATGTGCCTATATTGCTGTCAGCTTCTCTCTGCATGATGACAAATCTGTGTGTATCTGTCGCACACCTGTCATTCCATGTGTCTCCTCGTCCGTCTCTGGGGAACTGCAGCTGTTTCTCCAATTCTACCTGCTTGTGTGTGTCTGTCTTCCCTAGAATCCCGAACTTTCCCAAGGCTTATTTCTTCTAGCAAATATATACAACTAAATACAACAAAATTCAGGCCTATCTCGCCCTTGCTCGTCCCAAAGAGAGACTCCCTGGAGCTGTTTTGTGTGGTTCTTTAGAATGCGATTGACCGATCCTAACTCCCCCAACCTTCACTCTTTCTAAGATTCAAAGCCCGCCTTTCCTGAGTGCCCTCAGCCTTCTGTTTGCTCTGGCTGAGGCGGAAGGGGACCCAGCCTTCCTTCCCAACATCACTGTGGGACTGCAGATCTATGACTCCTGCATCTCAGGGTTCCAGGCCCTGGGGAGCACCCTGGCCTTGCTGTCCAGCAAACTTCAGCCCACACCCAACTTCGCCGGTGGCCCCTGGCAACTTCTCCTGGAGGTGGTTGGAGGGATAACCTCCCCGGAGTCAGAGCCCGTGGTTTGATCTACTTTCCATGTACAGAGTCCCTCAGGTGAGATATATGCCTGGAAAGAGAAAGCTGTTTAAATGCTCTGGTGGGGTGTACCATGTCAACAAGGTGCAACCTGGCAGAAAGATCATGAGTTATGACCTTGAAAAAGTCACTTCCCTGGGCCTGGGATGTCCTTCTTCTATTAAACGGGGAGATGGGTGCTAGACTAGAATAGTGATTCTCGAATGCCAGTCCATGGCCTGGGGCTGATGTGTGATGATGCGTCTCTGATTTGCAACAAAATGACAAATAAATTACCTGGTGTAAGCATGTGTTAGTGTGTTAGGTAGCCAGCACTTCTTAAATGGTGGTTTCATTTTTCCAACAAACTTTTGTGGCAAAATTAAAATTTGACAAATTTGACAAATTTGACAAACTTGTTCTATTGACTTGTTAAGCAGTCTGGGACCCACAGGATTAACGATCCCTGGAGGCCCTTCCCCTCTGCAGTAGCGAGTCTGAGGGCTGATGATAGCATCCAACATTTACAACTCAGGCTAGGATGATCTCATTCCTCCTCTTCCCCTCCTCAGAAATTTGAAAAGGTAAGCATGTGACAAACCACTTGTTGGCTTTCTTAATGTTTCTATGAAACGGTTGCCTTGACTTGAGTTATGTTTGATCATCAATATAGACCAGATCTGTTAGGTAGGGAAACAATGCTTATCAGATAATTTCCCAAGTGAAGAATCTTTATTTTCCCTCCATGTGCCTGGAAGAAATGACTGCCTGATTGTGACCTTTAAAACTCACCCCCCAAAATATAAAATATCTTCCCTTTCAAATTCTACTGAGGCCTCAAATGCCCAATTGAAAAATCATTCAATTCGATGCAAATACTTTACCCTCTAGCAAAAGTGATGTATGCATGCTGTCAGTTATTCACACTCTTGTAGACATGAGTTTGTCGTGTGCATTTCTTCTTTGACAGTATCAGCTGAGACTTACTTAATAATAATTATATCTATCATTCATTGGATATTTACTATTAGTAGAAACTGTATTTTAAATACTTTGCATGTATTAAAAGTCTTAAGATTAAGTGAGTTAACACATATAAAACTTTTAGAAACGTGCCTGGCTAGTAAGGCCATATCCATATCAGTATTTATTTTTCTATTATTGTTATCTTCATTTTTATTATTTCATTTAATCTTTACGACAACTTCACGAAATAGGTTCTATTATTATTCCCATTTTACAGGTGATGAAATTGAGGCTAAAAGAGGAAATGTCACTAGCCCAAAGTCACATCGCTAATAAGCAGTAGTTTGGGATTGAAACTCAGGCAATTTGATTTCAGGAGAAGGAACAAGAAAGAGGGAAACTCACCTAAATAAAAATGCTGCCTCCTCTTTCACTGGTTCTTATTTCCACATGCTTACTGAGCACACCACTGCTCACGGTATGAGGCATGTACAAGGGAGGACCCAAAAAACACTGAAATTATTTTTTGGCTGACAGGCCTCTTGTAGTACTCACTAGGTGAGTGTTCTAAGAACCCATTGGCATTAATGAACCAGTTGTTGTGAGACTGTGTTTGGCTTTAGTGAAATTTTTTTTTTTTTTGAGATTCTTTCAATGCATTTGCATTTCATGATGGGTCCTTTATAGATGCACCTGCCTACACCATGCTGAGTGTTCAGCAGTTTTTGACCAAAAACAACATGATCCCTGTGCCCCACCCTCCCTGTTGACCTGATCTTCCCCAAGCAACTTCTTTTTGTTTTCCCAGATGAAAAAAGTCCTCAAAGGGAAATGTTTTGCTGATGTGGAAGAGGTGAAACAAAAAACAGCCGAAGTACTAAAAGGCATCAGAATTGATGAGTTCAAAAACTGCTTTAAGCAGTAGAAAAAGTGTCTTGAGGGATGTTTTGCATCAAACAGAGAGTACTTTGAAGGTGACTGAAGTTTAAATATGTAAGAATAAATACACAAATGTTTATAAATAAATTATGGGTTTTTTGGGTCCCCCCTCATATGAGGCCATAGCCCTGCCCTCAGGAATGCTCACACTCTGGAAGAGAAGGCTACCATTAACACATATAACCATAACTCCAGGGCATCGATGTGGCTCTCAAAAGGGCTCCCTTAGAACTCAGGACAAAACAACCCAGCTGCAAAGTTCCAAATGAGAATGTTGGGTTGTAGTGACCGGACCTTCTAAGCCAGACATCTGAATGTTTGACTGACAGAGGATTGTTTTATCCAGCTTTTCATTTATATGAATAGCCTTGCAAAGGCATGCAAATAAATCACTCTTGTTACATCTTAATTACCTTAACTGAAAAGAGTGAAAGTGCATGAAATCAGTTCAGTCCCCATGGTTACAGCCTGCTTTGAAGTCCCACTCCAGCACGGTGGGTGGTGTTAAACCCAAAACCATCCTCCCACAGTGCCACCCCTTTCCCCACGAGGGCCTCCTTCTCCAGCCCTGGGGTTCCCACAAGATTGGGGTAACCATCACTCCCAGGTTAAGTATCCCAGTGACAGGGTAAATTCATCCTCCTGATATATTCAGCATTGAGGTGAAAGTCATTACAGTCTCTGTTTTGTAGCTTCAGAAATGTCTAATTTCACACTTAATCAACAGGTGCTTTTTGAATAACTGCTACATGCCAGATCACATACTTATATGAGTAAGACCTGGTTGCCAACCTCAAAGTGCTCATAGTCAGGTTTTGAATGGACAAAAAGATGATGTCATAGTTTCAGGAAATAAGTACTCACCCAAAAATGACTGGTATCGATGGGACTAGCTCAGGCTGCCCAAAACCATTGTCAAGACCAGACAGCATTTATTGACAAAGAATAAGAAATGTAACTTCCAACCTGACCAACATTGTGTTGGACAGTCAGTGTATTCTGTCCCTGTGGAAAATCCTCTATCTGAAGCCAAATTGTTCTCAGGATAATTCATGAGTTTAGCATTGGACACAAGGAAATAGCTGGACCTATGAAGTCAGTTTTGCCCAGGCAGCTCGAGACATCCTCTCCCATATAAAGAACAGAAACACCCAGGAAGTTTGAGTCATTTTTTAGTTGATTGTGTTATCTCCTGTCTGGCAGAGAGATTTCCTTAGTTTCATTCCAGTCCTGATGATATACCTGGCTCATTTCTCAGGTTTCCCCAGCATCAAGCCCCATGAGTCCCATGTGAAGAGGTTAATCTCAGTCACTGTAAATTAGTTTTCCTCAAGATCGGCTGTGGAGGCCACACACTCCTATGTCTAGAGCCCATACAAACTGAACTCACTTAGAATATCGGTATCTTCTCTTGATCACTGGGATCCACGCCTATAGGGTAATGTTTTTATTTTGCTAAAATCCAAAAGAGCTCCAAATGTGTTGCACCTTAAGAAATTATTGAGCATTTTGCAATAGCTCTTGCTGTTCCCAACTCTGGATTTGCAAAACCCCAGAGATCATAAAAAAACAAAGGAACTGAGAGAGGCCTTCCTCATTTTGCAGAACTCCTAGAATGCCCACTAACAGAGATAACTTGACAGAAGTGGGCTGTGAAGCAGAAGAGATAAAAAATTGTGAAGGGCATTGGCTTGAATATCAGTAAACCTGTTCTTTAGAATGCTGCTTACTGGCCGGGCATGGTAACTCACACCTGTAATCCCAACACTTTGGGAGGCCAAGACGGGAGGGTTGCTTGAGCCCAGGAATTCAAGACCAGCCTGGGCAACACATCAAGACCTTGTCTCTACAGAAAATTTTTTTTTAAAAATTGGCTGGGCGTGATGGAGTGTGCCTGTAGTCCCTGCTACTCAGGTGGCTGAAATGGAAGGATCACCTGAATCCAGGAAGTCGAGGCTACAGTAAGCCATGTTTGTGCCACTGCACTCCAGCCCAGGCAACAAAGTAAGACTCCAACTCAAAAAAGGAAAAAAATGCGAACTAATTATGAATCTTGAAAAATTAAGTCATCCTTCTGAGCTTCACATTTCTCATCTATAAAATGAAGGTAACAACAGTTAGTCATAACGTATCTACCTCTTAGACTCATTGTGGCTGTTAACGATGGACTAACCAGGGCCTGGTACATAAGAAACCTTCATAGACTATTAGTTATTATTGCTGTTGATGATAATGGTGGTACAGTGTAAACCTGTAAGGAGCAGTGACTTCTGAGAAAAGCTAGTTCCCGAGTGCCCCATAAAATTTTGCCCAATATGGAGCCAAGGAGTCACTAAAGACTGAGGTAAAAGAACTTGTCTGCATATACCTACTGAGACAGCATCCTTACAGTAAGCTGGGAAAAGTCCAATAGCAAGCTCCTGCACTCAGTAATCTGGGGAGTTTGTAGGGGAAGGGGAGGAGAAGGAAAAAGAGTAACAGGGAAGGGAGAACAGGCATTCACTCACACGCTCAACAACTAAGATACATTAAATGGATCCCGCTTAAAATCTGATTGAGGGAAAAACATGGACTCAAATAATCTGAAGTAGAAAGAACTCAGTGATGATGGGATGATGGGGATGACTCTAGAGCTGGTACGAACCAAGAAGGAAGGACTTGATCCCAGTTTGAGGAACAGAGACCAGGGAAGGCATCATTGCGTGGGACTCCTCAATAGGTGAACCATATTTTTCTTAGTCCTTATACTCCTCTATCAGAAAGAAATATTTGCTCTCGTAATTTCATGACTATTTCTCTTTTTTCTCATTTTTATTTTAGATTAGGGAAGTGCACATGCATGTGTGTTACACAGACATATTTTATAGTGGTGGGGATTGGGTCTCACTCAGGTTGCCCATTCCCTAGATAGTGAAAATGGTACCCAATAGGCAATTTCTGAACTCTATCCCACCTCTTCACCTCCCACTGGTGTCCCCAGTGTCTATGATTTCCATCTCTGTGGCCATTTAGCCCCCACATATAGGTGAGAACATGTCTGATTTTTTGTTTCTGAGTCATTTCACTTAGGATGACGATCTCCAGCTCCATCCATGTTACTGCAAAGCACATGATTTCATTCTTTCTCATGGCTGCCTAGTATTCTGTGGTGTATATATACCACATTTTCTTTATTCAGTCAGTCGTTGATGGGCACTTATGTTGGTTCCATGATTTTGCTATTGTGAGTAGTGCTGCAATAAACGTACAAATACAGATATATTTTTTATACAATGATTTCTTTTCCTTTGAGTTGATCCCTAGTAGTGGGATTGCTTTTTCAAATAATAATTCAGTTTTTAGTTCATTGAGAAACTTCCATGCTGTCTTTCATAGAGCTTGAACGAGTTTATAGTCCCACCAACAGTGAATCCCACCAACAGTGAACAGTGAATGCAACCACACCAACGTCTGTTGTTCTTTGACTTTCTCATGACTGTTTCTTAACATTAATGTTCAACTAACCATAGCAACCCCCATCTTGTCATTGCCCCTGAAAAGTATTTTGCTAACAAGGAGGTTAAAGGCAACTTAGTGCATTCTACAGGCATCCAGTGGGTATCACACTATGTGCTGACTTAAGTCCCTTACCCCTCTGCTCCTAAAACCTCACATCCTTCCTTAGGTCAGAAAGGCTGGAAAGCCTCAAGGTCAAGGAGGTTCATCTATGATTTTGATGTTACCCATCCCCTGATATTGGAGTTTCCTATTGTTTTGCTTTACGTGTGTCTCTTCTAAATAGCAAGTAACTGACTTTAGCTTTATATCCAACTTGAAAGTGTCTATAATAGCCAAAATCTTTTCCCCAACTGCCCCATGGCAGGAGAACCCAATTTCTCCTCACTACCTTTGAAAAGGAAAAACCCAGAGGAAGGGGCTATTTTCACAGGAGTGGGTTCAGAGAGAAACACCTGAAGGACAGCTGCAGTAAGAAGAGGTTTCTATCCATAGGGAGGAAGTACTAAGAGGCAGCCTCCTGCCCAGAACTGCGGACTTCCCTAGAGGAAGATAGCCAGGGCCCACCATAGCTGAGCAGATGCTCCTCCCACCCGGCCTCCCATCAAGCCTCCTACCAGAAGACAGAGGGCGGAGCAGCCCTTCCGTACAGTCCATAGAGAACAGTGCTATGGGGCCCGGAGCACAGAGAAGGCCTTAGAGTGCGTGGAGAATTCAGTACAGTCTTCTCAATCAAGGTAATGTAACATTCCACCTTTACTCTGATTGCTAACACATTTTGATGCTATTCTGTCTTCTTATGTAATTTTCTGTTTATTAAGCTGTGTCATTGCTTTACATCCACAAAGGAAAAACTAGGGTAAAAATAATATAGAGCTTTTTATTTATTTTATTAGAAGATATTTCTATGCTTTTATTTATTATTTCTATTATTATAGTTTTTTAGTTCTTTTTTTTTTTTTGGTCCTCCTTGAATTATTTGAATTTAATCACTTTTCTTAATCCATTTTTTTTTTCCTTCTGCTGCTTTGGAAGTTCTATATCTTGTTTCTAGTCTTCTAATGATTACTCAAGTTTTAACCTCACTTGAGCCTTTATCTCTCAAGCAATATCAAGAATTATGCAATGTGTAAGGACAAAACCCTCAGCACGTCTTTACTTCTCTGCTTCTCCCACCAGCACCCTGAGATATTTTCGTTCCTTAGTCCCCTGCATTCCTTCTTAAGGAAGTGGATTGGCTGCCCAGGCCTGAGACCACAGGTTTTGGGAGCACTTAGACACAGCAAATACCAAAGGCCAGTGAGACAATAATTCGAAACAAAAGGTGAAGAGGGAGAAACAAGACCAAGTGTTAGAGCTAATAAGAGCATCCGTAGATACTGAGCAAGCGTGTTCTAGCCAGGAGCATACAGCCCCATTTCTTCCCCCAGACCAACCACGGATCTCAGCACCACCAGTTCTCCAACCATTTCCGGTTCCCAGTTTTCCTTCACACAGTGCCCAGCAACACCCACCAGCCCTGGGTCCTGGCTAAGCTCTTGAGTCACTTTAACTGGACTTGGGTGGGCCTGGTGGGTTCTGACACCAGCAACTCCGAGTGGCTGGATCAGCAACTGAAAAGCGGATCAGGGGCGAGGATGACTGTGTGGCCTTCTCAGAGAGGATCAGCCATCTAGCCAACAGCATCAAAAGCACGGCCAAGGTCATAATCTCAGCCCCCACCACCATAGTCATCGGCCAAGGTCATCGTCTCAGCCCCCACCACCACAGTCATCGTCTGTGACTGCTACCATTTTCACTTCAGACTCCTGACTGAGATCCTTCAGGGAGGACATGGGTCTTCTCAACCTCCTTTGCATATAACCCCTCAGTGCTGAGACCCAAAGCCCAAGAGTTGCTGAACGGTAGCTGGAGCCTGACCATACACTCAGGAATAATGCCCGGCTTTGAGGACTTCCTGCTGGCACTGCGCCCAGCCATGTACCCAGGCAATAGTCTGATGAGGAAGCTATGGGAGAGCCTTCAGGGATGCAGGTGGCCTGGATTCGGGGATTCCACCCAAAGTGCCAGAGAAGTGGCTCGGAACTGCACAGGGCTGGAGAATATGGCCACTGCCCACCTGTCTGCCTTCAAACTTCCTGATCTAACTGCCACTTACCAAGCCTACCTGGCAACCCAAGCCCAGTTGGTCGCCTATCAAAACCTGATGTCCTGTACTCCTGGAGAGGGACCATTCCTGGGAGGCATGTGTGCCAATGCATAGGAAGCCAAGCCTTGGCAGGTAAGCAGCCAAGACCCCCTGCCCAATCTCTGTCATTCCCAGCCTGCCGTGAGCCTCAGATCAGCAGAGAGGCAGTGCAGCCTAATGAAAGAAGGTCTGAATTTAGAGCCAAGGTGACTTGGGCTCAAATCCCAAGATGGCATTTCTCTGGGGCCTTGTCACTTATCTTTCCTGAACTTAAGCTTTCTCCTCTGTGGAATATATATGGTTGTTATGAAAATAAAAGATTATACAGTGCATGATATGGGTTACAGCTTTCCCCAGGTGGTGAGATGCTGCTGCTAATAACAGAGATGTGAGAACTGCCAGGGGCCTTAGAGTCAGCTGGTCCTGCCAGGACCACATAGTGAGACCTTGTCTCTACAAAAAAATTTTTAAATGAGCCAGGCATGGTGGCATGCACCTATAGTCCAAGCTACTTGGGAGGCTAAGGCAGAAGGATCACCTGAGACCAGGAGGTTGAGGCTGCAGTGAACCTTGATCATGCCACTGCACTCCAGCCTGGGTAACAGAGTGAAACTCTGACTCAAAAAAAAAAATTAACTGGTCCAACCTGAAGCAAGGAGATCTCAGAAAATGTATGGCAGAGCCAGGGTCCAGGCCACTACGTGTCAATGCTGATATGCAACAAAGACAACATGAGATCCACAGTAGGAAGGAATTAACCAAAAGGCTGGGGGAAATGGTACATCTGCAATGTAGAACACGAACTTCCATACAGCCACCCATTCTTCATCTCCTGCTCAGCAATAGGAGCAGAATGGGGAGAGAGGTAATCGTCCCCCCACCATAGGCCGAGAGGTAATGCCGGAACAGTCTCAAAGAGAGATGAGACAGTGTTCTCAGTCAGAAGAACTGCTTCTGGGTCTTGGCCTCTCACCAGCTTGCTGTGTGATCTAGGGCTCTTTGCCTCCCCATACATTAGGTACTTTGTCAAGAGAACTGGAAAAGAGGCCGGGGGTGGTGGTTCACTCCTAGAATCCCAGCATTTGGGGAGGCTGAGGTGAGAGGATTGCTTGAACTCAGGAGTTCAAGAACAGCTTGGACAACATAGAGAAACCTTGTGTCTACAAAAAAATAAAAATCAATCAATCAATCAAAAATTAGCCAGGCGTGATGGCATATGCCTATAGTCCCAGCTACTCCGGTGACTGAGGAAGGAGGATTGCCTGAGTCCAGGAGGTCGAAGCTGCAATAAGCCATGATCACTCCAGCCTGGATGGTAGAATAAGACCCTGACTCGAAAATAAACAAAAACTGGGAAAGATCATGACTTGTATAACCATGGAAGCTTTAGGAATGTCGGCGTAGAGCAGTCATTTTTGCAGACTGTTCCTTGGAGCCTCAGAGTTCTACAGAGGGTTTTAGATGCCCCAGCTGATAGGACACGTCTTCAGGCAGTGAGAAAGAGACTAGGTGATGGGGTTCTGGACCCCCAGCAGCCTGCACCATCAGAGATGCTCTATTTTCTCTGCCTGATACATTGGTATTAAGCATGACATTTTACTTGGGAAAAAAAGGTTTTTTTAAAAAATTTAACAGCTAATGGCACTAGATCAGGGGGTTAGCATACTTTCTCAATAACCAGACAGGCAGCAAATATTTTAGGATTTTCAAGTCATTCAGTCCCCATCAAAACTAAACACTGCTGTCACCGCACGAAAGCAATCTATAAACAAACCTGGTGGTGTTCCAATCAGACTTTATTAATGAATACCAAAATGTGGATTTCGTGTGTTTTCCATATGTTATGAAATATTCTTCTTTTAATTGTTTTCAAGTATCTGAAAATGTTAAAGCCAGTGTTAATTCACACACCACATAAAAATAGACGGCAGACTAGATTTGGCCTGTTTGCCAACCTGTGGACTAGAAATTTTTCAGCAGAAAGGAGGAAGATGTTGACAACTGCTCCTTCATTGCATTTACAAGACATCTTATTAAAGACATCAAGGGTGTAAGTTCACAAGAGAAAGCTGGCTCTTACCATAATAAGGTCAGTTACTAAATTTTCAGGAATTATTATAATTTTCAAATTGTAATTTTCACAAATTTTGTTTGTTAAACCATTGGTAGCTCAAAGCTGGTCATGGTGGGAGAATTTACGCCATGGAAATCAGCAAACACTAAAAATCCTGGCTTCTTTTCCTAGAGAGCTGGTTGTTAAACATTAAGCAGCACACCACTGCAAATAACCAAACAAAGTTTTAAAAATGAAGTCAGAGTAAAAATCCACTTAATATTAAATGAAGGTTGACTTAGTCAGCCCAGCATGGTGGCTCCTGCCTATAATCCCAGCACTTTGGGAGGTTGAGGTCGGAGAATCACTTGAGCCAAGCAATTCAAGGCCAGCCTAGGCAGCATAGTGAGACCTCATGTCTACAAAAAAAATTTTTTTTAATTAGCTGGGAGTGGTGGCATATACCTGTAGTCCCAGCTACTCAGAAGGCTGAGGCAGAAGAATCACCCAAACCCAAGAGATTGAGGCAGCAGTGAGCTGTGGTCATGCCACTGTCCTCCAGCCTGGGCCACAGAGTGAGACTCTGACTCAATACATAAAAAGAAAGTTGTCTTAGTTCATTTGTGCTTTTGTTACAAAATTCCACAGCCTGGGTAATTTATAAAGACCAGAAATTGGTTTCTTATAGTTCAGTAGGTTAGGGAGCCCAAGATCAAGGCACCAGCACATGGTGTCTGGTGAGGGCCTTCTTGCTGTCTTACATGGCTGAAGGCAGAAAACCGAAAAGTCTGACTAGGTCCCTCCAGCCCTTTTAAAAAGTACTAATTCATTCATGAGGTGGAGCCCTCATGACTTAATCACTTCCCAAAAGGCCCCACCTCTGAATACCACCAGAATGGGGATTAAGTTTTTTTTTTTTTGTCTTTCATAATTGAGTTTATTGGTTTTGTTGAGGATCAGTACACAGACATTTCAATTTGTATACAGTTCTTAATGTACCTACCGAAAATCGAAAAAGCCATGTATTGTTATTTTTAAAAAGTTATTCCAGTGACTTTCCAGCTTAAAATTTGGAGGCAAATTCTCCTTAAGAGGGTATCAAGTACCAGTATCTTCAAATGTTGATAAACTATTACATACATCCCACCAATTCACAATTTATCATATACACAACATACTCAATTTTTCAATCTTTCACAACACATTAACAAAGTTATCAGGAAAACAAGACTACCACGACCAAAGATGTTACCGAGTGCACACAATTCTGACAGGGAGAGCCATGATCAAGGAGTGGTTTTATTTAGGAAACAATTTTACTAAAAAACAACATGAGAATAGAAGTAATTTTAAATGTTCAATACATTAAATGCAGGACTGTGATCCATATTGCCACTTAGTATACTTTGCATTATAGGATATAAAAACTAACCCCCCATCTATGGAATGTTAAGCT
>CAUYQG010061082.1:0-35623 GCA_963574415.1 Tarsius wallacei | reverse complement strand
TTTGTATTGACTATTGACTCGGTCTGAAACTAACTAGTAAACTGTTGATCCATTCCCCTTCTGTGGAGCATAGGCTTAGTCTTCAGCCACATCCACTGGGGATATATAGTAAAAAGACAGGTACAAAATATATGCAGGTAGAAAGCCCTTAAAATAAGTGAACAAAGGACCATTGTCTTAGCTTCTGCCCGGAAACCTTGGGTGTATGTGATCCTTCCTTATTCCAGGGGGCAGGTGTAAAAACTAGCACCATATTCTCTGCCCTGCACACTGACCTTCACACTAAGGCTACGGTTGCTTAATTAATGCTTCCTGGTCCCCTACCATTTCCCTTAGAAACAAGCCCACGTTTTGATGTTTGTCAGACAGTTTGTTCCGGTTTCCTAACCTTCCATACCCACCGTATCAAACGCCAGGAGACTGCACTTGTGTCTGAGATAAAAACAACCCAAGACACCTCTTCTGAGACCGAATCTGCCAGTCACTCTGCAAGTCTGCCCTCTTGCAATACGACTTCTTTAATTACTGATAAAACACTGGGGACAGAATCAAGGTGGGACAACTTTCACTGGTCATGCTAACAAACCATACAGGAAGGCAAGAACGCGTTCCTGGAGCCTCAGGGGACCCAGGGGTCCCGGCCTGAAACAGAGCGAAGGGAGACAGTTACATCATCACGCTCCCCAAGACTCGAGGTGACCCTGCTGGGCTGAACCCACCGAGGAGGCGGCTCCCCACGCCGTGCCGGCCATCCGGCCCAAGGCGCATCCTGAGCGCATTTCCCAGTCGTCCCCGGAGGGGGGCGCTGCCACCCGAGCGTCGGCCCGCGGGCGCCTGCCGCTTCGCGGCCACCGCGGGAGGCCCCCGCCCGGTCTCCCGCAGGCCGGCGGGGGGCACGCGCCCGGTAGGGGGCGCCGCGGGCCCCGGCGCGGCTGCTCCCTCCGCCCACCCGGAGGCGGCTGCAGCGAGCCGAGCCGGCGCGAGTGCACTGCCAGGCGGGCCGCAGGGAGGGAGGCGCGACGAGGGCGCGAGGGTGGCAGCCGGAGGGAGCCGCCGCCCCTGCCCGCCCGGGTCGCCGAGGGGCGCATGGGGCGCTTCGAGCCGGGATCGCGTGCGGGCCCCTCGCCCCGCTTCCCGCGGCCGTGAGGAGCCGCGCCGGGACGCCCCCAGACGCCGCGCTGCCGGGAGGATGACCATGGCCGGGGGCAGGAGGGGACTGGTGGCCCCGCAGAACACGTTCCTGGAGAACATCGTCCGGCGGTCCAATGGTAAGGGGCGCGTTCGGTTCGGGGGAGCCAGGCTCCGCGTCCGCGCCTCGCCGGCACAGCCGCCCGCCGCCCCGCGCCGGCGGATGCCGCGCGACCGCGAGCCCTGCCGCGGCCCGCGGGCGCCCGGGCTGCCTCCCCGCGGCGGGGGGCGGCGGGCGCGGCGGGGCGGGCTGCTGGGGCCCCATCCCAGGAGGAGCGCTCTCCGGGGCCGCCCTCTGGGCCTTCTCGCGCCCTCTCGAGCTCGCCTCCGAGGGAGCGTGACAGCTGCCGAGCGAAGTGTGGGAAAAGTGCTGGGAAGCGGCCCTGGCCGCGCGCTCCCACCCGCGCTGCCCACCTCCCCGCGGAGGCTCCCGGGCTGCCCCCCGAGGCGCCGCCTCTCCCCGGGGAGAGCCGGCGGCGAAGACCGGCAACTCCGGGTCCCGGCCCCCTCGGAATGGGAGCCTGCGGCTGCCGCCACCTTTCCCTCCTGCTGCGGAGAAGTCCGAGGTGTCGGGACGTGGGGATTTGGGGATGTGCCGTCGGCGGCCGGATTCCGCCCCCTCCCCCGCCCTCCCCGCGCGGGGTTAAGTGAAGGCTCGTGAGAGGCAGATGGCGGTCCTGGAGTCAGGTGGGGAGTGGAGGGCACAGGTGCAGGCGGGCCGAGTGGTCACAGGTACAAACCTGTTATAGCTCCTCTCTTCCAAACCCACAGCTGTGCTTTATGTCACCCGTAAGTGTTGCTCGCCTATACGTTCCCAAACTCACCAAGCCTATAAATAGACCCATTACCCAATAAACCGAGCCTCGGCCCTCATCTGTTTCCCTGTGGCATTACGATGGACAGTAAGTAGCACGCGAAGCGCTGAGAGGCGACGGTCCTGGGCGCAGGATAGGAAGGAAGGATTTCAAACGCCTTCCGGACCCACAGCGGAGAGACCCGGGCAGAACAAACGCGAGCGCGTCCTGGCAGTTGGGAGGCGCCTCGCACGCCAGTCTATCCAAGGCTGCAATGACAGCAAGCCAAGCCCGAGATGCTCTTCACGGAGTGGGGTCCTGGACCCTCTCCTTCCAGAGACAGTTGACATTCTTCTGCCAGGAGGAGGAGGACACGAGGAGCTAACTCAGGAAATGGGTTGTAATAATGTGCAAATATTAGGGTTTCAGAGCCTTAAGGAGCTTGTGTTTAAAATGAGGAGCTCCCATTTGGATTTAGTTAGGGATTCAGGGGAAGGGCACGGAAAGTGACTTATGCTCCTGATAAATACTCTTCCATTAAAAAGTGATTTGTTTATCTTTTGATAAAACGCTTATCAACTAGCATAGTAAATTATCATGTATTATTTTAAGTACTTTCCTAGAAATGATCATTAGCTTATCATGTGAGTCTTAAGAATGAGAGTGTTAACAGTGTTTCTGGTCAGTTACCTTTCCCTTCAAGGTCTTCCTTATTCAATCTTGTAAAGGTGGCTTAGGTCACGATCATTACCTGGAGATGCAAGGGGATGATAATCACTATGTGAACAGTTACAATTAACTCTTCTGCCATAAAAAAGCTGGAGGTGATCATAAATTTTCAAATAAAATCACTATTTATGAGTCACTGTGTTGTTATTGCTATTGTTATTGGCCTGTTAAGAGGAAACTTAGTATCTAATGTATACTGCCATGTTTTTGAGTGGAGGGAGCAGGAAGAGATTCTTACATGTGACAGTCACCAGGTTCCTTGGGTTTGTAGGAGGATCTTAAGAATCATAGCGCTGAGAAGGCAGAACACCTTCTAGTTTAGCTGATCTTAGATCCACTTTCCCTCTGTAAGCATACATAGAATGTCAATAGAATAAGTTGCTAGAAATATTTCTAGCGTGGGTATTGTCCTTTCAGCACCAGTTCCAACAGCTTGATTTCAGCTAACCAATCAAATGAACAACATCTCTTGAGAGAGTTGGATGAACTTTTAAAATTATCTATTATTTCAGAAGAAATGGTTCTAATCTTGAGCTGCGGGATTTTATTTTTTAGTTATCCCTTTCACAATATTTCTTGAACACCAATGGAAGAAAAAATGTGAACGCTTAGAAATATCACAATATCTGCATGCATTCTATTTACTCTGATGGAAAAAGTCTATTTAAAGATATTGATTGTCTTGTTCTATCCACAAGCCTTTTTTTGGACATTAAAGTATTTATATAGCATTTTACCTTTAAATAGTCATCCTTTATGATCATTTTATTAGGTATTTTCTCCCATTGGTCCTGTGCGGCCTTAATGTTCCTCTTTAACAGATCAGAAAACTGAGTCCTAGGAATATTGAGTCATTCAAATTGGCTGAGCAGATGGGGCCTGAGGCTGCTGCTTTTTGGAGGATCTCTATCATGTAGCCTTCTTGGAGCATTATTGTTTCTCCAGCCCTTATGACTTAGTCCAGGTAGCTATTTTCATCATCCTTAAAAAAACTATTCATATTATATGGTAATGAATAATAGAATTGGTTTTGTTTTGGGTTGTTTGACTATCTGGTGTCTGGGACATCACAGAACTGTAGGATGAGTCAGATCTTAAATGTTGTCTCATCTGCCTCCCCTTCTCCATCATTGTAGAGATAAAGAAATTGATGCAAGTGACTTTCCTCAAGTATTTAAGGGCAGAGTAGATGAAGCCCCAACCCACGTGACTCCAGTGACATGTTCTTTACTGTATACCATGCAAAAAACTTTTCTTGTGTTACCATTATATTCTCTCAAGAAGCATAATTTCCCAGTGGAGATTAAATAAAATGTTATAACAATAAGAACAACATCCATTTTGGCTAACAGCCATGCTACCACATCTGAACAGAATAGTAGGGCAAAGGAGAGGCTAATTATATTTCAAGGAAGTGCAATCTTTTCACCTTTGTCAGTGGTTTGTCTGAAGGCACAGGCAGGGTAACGGGCACTTAACATTTGTATGCCCTATTATAAAGTACCAAGTCACTTTTCACAGAATATCACCTTTGATCCTTATAAGTTATCAGAAGAGACATAGTGTCTCCATTTTAGAGTTGAAGAAACTAAGAAGCCTCAGGTTAAGTGATTTACCTATAGTTAGTAACAGGCAGAGTTAGAAAAATGCAATTAGAGCCAGATCAGGGACTGGTCAGCAGTTGTTTTAGTTTATTCATTCAACTCAAATTTATTGAATGTATTTATTGAACACTGAAGATATAGTGGAAAACGAGATATTCTCCTTATAGTTACTAAGTTACATTCTAGTGAATCTTGGTTGGAGGTTCTTACCCCTGTTCCAAACTGTTGACTGGCTGCAACTGTTATTTAGGTCTGTCACTGTTAAGATGGTTACCAGTTTTGGTGGCACTAAAATCTACTTTAACTTTCTTTGACACATTTTGAATCTCATTTGAAGGAAAGACTTGATAATTATCTGTGTTTTGGATTGTTGAAAGTAGTCAGCGGGAATAATTAATACCCCAGATTTTTTTGCTTATGGTCATGTGAGTGATCATTTTAAATTCTACTGGCTTTGTTGCCACATAGGCAAAGTCAGACTGTTTCTCTTTATATTCATGGCTGGAAAGTGTTGTTCCAGAATATTTTTTGATAGTTGCTTAAATCTGCAGGCACTCGTTGTCAGAATGCTCACTGAAGCAAATAGGAGATCTGCCTGAGGAAGGCTGGCAGACCTTGGTGCCAGGAAACTACAAAAATATTACTCTAAATGGTCCCATTCTAGGCAGAACATATGGTTTAGTATTCAGGAACCTATATCAAACAATTATAGGTGCCAGTAAGAATCCATGCACATTAGCAGGCGTGAAATGCAGCACATTTTGGTACAGATTTATGTACATGTATAATTTACAGATTGCTAAATCAGCTGTGTTTTTGTATAGTGTTAAGTTGGTTCAGGTTGTTGATATAATTAGTTAGCAAACAGGATGAGAGCCACGGGTAATGTTGTGTCTTCTCATAGATGTGTTGAGCCGTGGTAATATTTATAAAACAGAAAACTGGTTAAAAATCCATGTGGCTCTAAAAGGGGAGTGAGTGATAATCTGGATTACCACCAGATCAGCAGAGCTTGTTTTTCTTATAGTGGGCTGTAAGATAACCTTCAGCCAAGGCCTTGCTGTCTGTCTCCAAAAGTATGAAAAAGTTAAATCTATTGACTGATGTTAGCTGGGAGAGTGAGAGGATGAAGCCTTGCGATTTAATGTTGAGGCAATAAAGCTTCCAAACTCCATGATTTTTATGAAATGTATCTATTTTAATGTTTTAACTTAAAAGGTGAGATGCATTTGAGGAACACTGGATACATTGAATCCTTGGCTTCATTCTTTCAGATGCCAGTTCTTCATTTATGGTTGGATTTCATCTGGCAGTGGTTCCTTGAACATTACCTTGAAGCTCTTCAATTCTTCCCTTCCTTTTAATTTTTGTTCGTTAATGGCCTGTGAACAAACATTTAAAATCGAATCTACTTTAGTTATTTACTCAAAGGAATTTTTTTCATAGAGTGAGTGTCTGCTTTATACATTTAGGACATTTGAACTATCATTTTGATTTTTTTTCTATTTCTGTATTTCTGTCTCTAAATGGCCACACCTACAGTGATAAGAAAGAGAAATAGAATCACAGAATCTTAGGTCTAAAGGGACATGTTATACAATTCCTTTTTCATTGTTTGAAACCTGTCCAGAACATTCTTCCCAGTGGTTATCCAGCCCATGCTTGACTAGCTTCAGTGATAGGACGCTCACTCTCTTACAAGGAATATTCTGTTTTTAAGTAGCTATGATTGTGAACTAGTTTCTTTCTTTCCTTCACCTCTCTACCACCTTCTCCTCCTCTGCCTTTTTTTGTTGCTGTTGTTTGTTCTCACCAAAATCTTTCTCTTATAACTACCACTCATTTGAGGTCTGCCCCGTGAAACTAAATTGACCTAGCTCACTGCCTTTTCCAGCTGCAAGCCTTTAAAAATATCTTTTTGATAACAGTTATTTTGTCTTGATTCTTCCCCTCTTTTGACCTTTTAAATTGTTTAATGCCACAAATAGAAAACTATGTGAAACAATTTTGTAGCGCTTAACACATTTCTATAGGGTGAGCTCTGTGTGTCATCACCATCCATATCAAGAAATAGAATCTTGTCAGTACTCTAGATGCCACCTGGGACCTTCCTGATCCCAACACCGTTATTCTCCTCCTGAAGGGAGCCATCTCTTGATTTTATGGCAGTTGCTTTCTTGCTTTTCCTTATAATTGTGTCACTTTGTTTTGCATTCTTAAACACTACAGGTATTTTTATCTGATTGGGAGCTTTATACACATGGGATCATATAGCATGTATTCTTTTGTCAGGTAGCCATTCCTCCATATTGTGGCACGTACTGTTGATTCATTTTCACTGCTGTATAATACCTTATGGTATGCCCATATCACACATTTTGTTTATTCATTCTGCTGTTGATTGGTATGTGGGTTGTTTCCAGTTTTGTGCTGCTAGTGCTGCTACAAACATTCTTGCATATGTCTTTTGGGGGCATGTGGGTGCACATTTCTCTTGGATATACTCGTATACTTAGGCTGCATCTGTTTAACTGTGGTAGATGCTGCCAGACAGTTTTCCAAAGGGTTTGTATCAATCTACATTGCCACCAACAGTGTATGAGAGCTTCCGTCACTCCACATCCTTCTCAACATTTGACATTTTCTCCTCTTTTTTTTTCTTTAATAGTGACATTGCCCAAACAGTCTAGTAACTAACAAAACAAGGTCATGTAGAGTTATGTTAATAGTGAGCACATGACCAAAGCGAAACAAAAACAAAACTTGCTCTTGCCCTTTGGGAGGCATCAGTATCTACTGTGTGTTTAAATGTTCTCACTGAGGAGCTCCCTCACACGTGATTGTAAGTGACGTGAAAGACTTGTACAGTTAGAATTATGTGCAAAGGGCACATGCAAGGGTGGTGAGGTCTTTTGGGTGTGTGTGTGTTTAGGAGATTCATTTTCTGAAATTGAAAAGCAATAAACCCTGGGGACAGAGATTATGTAAGAATTAGAGCTGGAAGGGAGATGAACTAGGAAGTGAATGATTTATGTTTATTTCAGTGAAATAAATAAAGTGACTGAAGGAAGGGTACAGATTTAGTGGAGGAATCAAAACTCAAAGGAAAATTACAACAAAAATGAAAGACTAGCTTATGGTTTGATTTTTTTTTAAGCATAGTGGACCTCATCCATACCCAATACTGTGCTAAACACTGAGAATACCAAAATAAGTGGGACTTTTGTGATATTGGGTCTCACTGAGGAATCTAAGATGAAGACCAACATACTTTGTAAACCTCTCCAAAGATTTAAGAGATGTTATACTGATTCAACACTTACTACGTATTTTTCCCTTATAAACACTTCGCCGAAAATTATTCTTAGATTTTATAGCTATTTCTTTTTTTTGTGAGGTTGGATGTGGGATGACCAGATCCCATAAGTGAACGAAAGGGAGAAGATTGCAGACTGTGTGAAGCTTTGTTTTGATGTGGTTGATGTTTCCTTAAGAAAAAAAAATAGCACCTAATTCCTCTGGGGTATCCCAGTGCTGTGTCTTCTTTGATACGCTGTCTTGGGTTGCTCATCCACTATTGCGGGTTTTCAGCATATCCTAGATTCTAGAATTTGTTCAGTGCTCTGGTTGCTCTCTATACAAATTCATTCTTGCTGTGAACAGATTACATTCTGGCTAACTTTAGTATCTCCTTCGGTTCTCATGGTTTCTTCTCTAACAGTTAAGCTCTCCTGTTGATGGCCAAACTACTTAAAATTCTTCTGATTAGGTATTATAGAGTTATGCCAATAGTTAATTTGCTTACTCATACTAAGATTGTTAATTATGTAAATTAAAATGACAATTCTTTTGATTAGTCCTATGTTTCATAAAACTGATGATCTGAAATTAACTGAGACAATCCTATAATTATCACTGTAATTATTAACTGCGAGTGCCTCAAACCCATTGTTTCTCATAGCTTTTCAAAGAATCTGCAATCACATTAGGTACTTCTGTAAAGAAGAGAAATGGCCTCTCATTTCCTTTTTCTTCCCTCAAAGCAATGATGTAGACATCCTCCACTGGCATTCCCAGAGCGCTGGAGTCAGCATTTGAAAGATGATATTATACTGTCAGATTTTACTGGTGTAGATCTGCTGCTTAACTGGTTTGTATTTAAGAGTGAAGTTGGCAAATGTGTCTTAGACTAGAACATTGTGACCATGAAAAAGAAAATGGAGTTAATTTGAGTGATAAATGGAATTTTAAACTTTCATTTTATTTACTTGTTTTCCCTAAGCATTATTGGGACTGAGTATATTAGAGTTCTATGCTGCTATCATGAAGGTTGTGTTTTAAGCCTCTACTTGAGCCAATGTACTGCATGTCTTCTGTTTGTCTCTCTAGAACCACTTTCTTTTCTTCTCCAACCTTTTCTGTGTCCTGGAAGGCTGACCTATATACATGACATCTGTAGGCTCCCTTGTTTTCTGGCTCCTGGCTGGCTTCAGCTTGTAGGGCATACCACATGAGATGGAAGGGCAGAGAAAGATTGTAATACTTACTCTCCTTGTTCCCTCCTTGTGAGATCATTGTAGCCTATTTTCCTTTGATTAAAGGTCACATCTCCAGCTTGCTCTCTTTGGGTTTGGGTAGGGTGGGAGGATCCAAGCTTCAAGTTTTACTAATCCCAGGGTACTGCACTATCTCTTGAGGTTTTCCTCTGTGGTGTGCTGGAGCAGGTTGCTGCTGGCTGGTACTACCTCCTAAGATCTGATTATGTGCATCTCTTCTCTATTCCTGGTTCAGGGACTTCACTTTGGAAGCTTGAAAACTGCCATAGTGGGAGTATTGACACCTTAGAAATTGGAAAATGGTATAAATTAGGGCTCTTTTTCCCCCAGGATCAGTTTGCCAGCACACTATTGCCTATGCCCTCACCCATGGCTTTGTAAATAGTTCTTTTATTAAAAACACTTCTCAATTTACCCATTTAGTGTGTCATATTTTCCTGCCGAGACTCTGACCGAAAGAACCAGTTGCTTGTTCTCTGGATGAAGTGGTTTCTGGCCTTTTGTCCAGACCAGTATTAGTCATGCAGTGAACTTGGTGAGATGTGCATAAAGGTACTCCTTTCAACATGCAAAACACCTGTGTTCTGCCTGATGAAGGTAGCATATGTCTGCCCTTGCTTTTCAGTTCAGTGAGTTGGCCACCTACAATCTTGATGAAATACTTTCATGTTCCTATTTCATCACTCAGGGTAGAAGATTTTTATGCTCAATCTGCCATTTTGAAAGGATAACTGATATTTTTTAAAGAAGAGGTTCAGTCAGGCATGGTGGCTCAAGCCTGTAATCCCAGCACTTTGGGAGGCCAAGGTGAGAGGATTGCCTGAGCCCAGGGGTTTGTGACCAGCCTGGACAACTTGGTGAGACCTTGTCTCTACAATATATCAAAAAATTAGCCAGGCCTGGTAGCCCGTGCTTATAGTTCCAGCTACTTGGAAGGCTGAGGCGGAAAGATTGCCTGAGCCCAACAGGTCGATGCTGGGGTGGCCGTGAGCGTACCACTGCACTCCAGCCTGGGCAACAGAGTGAGCCTCTGACTCTAAATAAATAAATAAATAAACAAGCAAATAAATAAATAAAAAATATAATAAAGAAGAGGTCCTAATTCTACTCATTCTCCTTTTGTCAGATGTAATTCCATTTTATACTTTCCTGCCTAGCTAGAACACTCAAGAACTATGCCCCAGCCTGACTTCATTGATTGAGCCACATTTCTGTATATTCTCGTAATTTAAAATGTCGCCCCTTCTCCAGCTTCCCAATCCTAATACTTTCTCTTTGAATTTCCTGGTTTTCTTCTTTCTCTTCTCTGGCTTTTGGTCTCACTCTCTTGCCTTAGTCTCTCATGTCCTCTTCTCTCTTGGTCTCTGGCTCACTCTCTAGGTCTTGCTCTTGGCTCATGCTTTTGCACTCTCTGTGGGCCTGTCTTGCCCCATGTCCAGTATCCCTCCTTCATTCTCTCACTCTCTCCTCTCCTTTCCCCAGCTGTCTCTCTTCCTGCCTGTTTCTGTTATTGTATGCCTTTAGTCTGTGCCACTGTCTGCTACCTATCTTCATCTCTATCTCTGTCTGTCATTGCCATCTGTCTGTCTCTGCCACTGTGCATCTGTCCCTGTTTGCTATCTGTCTCTGTAGTCTCTGCCTCCATCTGTCCATCTCTTCTCCTCCCTGCTTGTCTGTCTCTGTCTGTCCAGTTCTCCTTTCAAATGACCTTCGTAACTGTTCTGCTGTGTTGGTCTGAGCTCCCTCTTTCTCTCTCAAGACCACTTTTCTCCACTTCATCACCAGCATCATGTGGTCAAAGATGGCTTAACTCTACACACCCCTCAGTATTAGTGTCTTAGTTTTGTTCTGGAGAGAGAATCTAATTGGCCAAGCTCCAACTATGGGTTGTTTGGCCAGTTGTTCACTTCTGGTCTAGTCTTCTGTGACTGGAGGTGGGTTGGGGGAAGGGATATAGAGTTTTGTGTTATGTAGCATGGTGCAGATAAAGTCATACAGGGAAGTTAGGCATAGTTTTCAAATGGACAGGTGTGTCTTCTGCACACTTGCCATGCCTGGGACAAACTGGATACTCAAATATTTGTTGTATTAAACTGAACTTCTCTAAGATTCCTTTCATCCACTCTGGCACTCTACCCTATCCAAGTCTTTTTTTTTTTTTAATTGGAGTCTCACTCCTTTGCCCAGGCTGGAGTGCAGTGGCATGCATGCTCACGGCCACCCCAGCATCGACCTTCTGAGCTCCAGCGATCCTTCAGCCTCAGCCTTCTGAGTAGTTGGAACTATAGACGCATGCTACCATGCCTGGCTATTTTTAATTTTATTGTAGAGACGAGGTCTCGCTAAGTTGCCCGGGCTGGTCTCGAACCCACGGGCTCAGGCAATCCACTTGCTTCGGCCTCCCAAAGTGCTGGGATGACAGGTTGAGCCACCGAGCCCGGCCCCTATCCAAGTCTTAAAACAACACAGGAGGCTAATTTAGTAAAACTAATATCTTTAAAAAACCCTTTTCCTAGTATTAGTTAATATTTTTATAATGCTCGCTTTGAGTTACTTTGAGTTCTGAGAATGAATTTTTTGTGTTATTCAATGATTGTCTAAGACTTTGTTCAAAGTGCCCATATTATATACAGATATGCATTAAGAAATTATGACTATAAAATATTAGAATAAAACATCTGATTGACTAATCTATCGAATCACTTTTTAATAATTGATCACACAAATATTTCTTAGCAGTAATTCAACATAGCACTGACCTCTTGTTTATTAAGGTATAATTCAGTAATAAAAGTCTATATTTCAACACATTTTCACATGTATTTTCATTTCTTTTCATACTTCTTGTGCAACTTGTTCCTCTGTTTTTATTGCTTTAAGATTTTTAAAATTTCATGCTGAATGAAGATGGAGGTCATGCTTTGAAACCATGTACTTAGGAGTGACTACCCAGTAAATCAAGTGTTTGAGTTTGCTTTTGAAATTGAAATCTCTTTCTTCATTGTAATTTACTGATTTAATAAGAAATGTATTTCTTAGCTGGGTGTGATGGCACATGCCTGTAGTCCCAGCTACTTGGGAGGCTGAGGCAGGATGATTGCATGAGCCCAGGAGTTTGAAGCCATGATAAACCATTATCACATACCACTGCACTCTAGCCTGAGTGATAGAGTGAAACCATGTCTAAAAAAAAAAGTGTATTTCTGTGGGATATTAAACTCAAAGAAAACAAATCACTATTGAATCTTTTGGGAATTCAGTTTGTTTTGTGCAAAGATTGGGCCCTTGACAGTTTAGAAGAGTCATTTTTGTGGTATTTTATTGTTGAAAAAATAGAGATACAAGATGACTTCTGCTGTTATTAAGATTTTAGATGTGGCCAGGTGTGGTGGCTCAAGCCTATAATCCCAGCACTTGGGAGACCGAGGTGAGTAAATTGCCTGAGCCCACAGATTCGAGAACAGCCTGGGCTACTTGGTGAAACCTTATCTCTACAATAAATCAAAAAATTAGCCCGGTGTGGTAGCGCGCACCTGTAGTTCTGGCTACTTAGGAGACTGAGGTGGTAGGATTGCCTGAGCCCAGCGGGCCAACGCTGGGGTAGCTGTGAGCGTGCCACTGCACTCCAGCCTGGGCGACAGAGTGAGACTCCAACTAAAAAAAAAAAAGATTTTAGATATGTTATTGAGGTGCATCATACTGATTTAGCTTCTTGCTTTCCATTCCATCCTCTTCATTCTCCTGAATACTACTAAATCTTGATCTTTTTTAAAAAAGTAATTTCTGATATTAATTTTATTTAGGTTCAGGTAAATCAAACTATTGTTTCCCGGTCTTTGTCTAGTGCTTATATACCTAGCTCTTATTCTCTTCATTTATCTCAATCAGGATCTTTCTCTTGTTTCATGCTCTAAAATAAAGGGAAATATATTTTTACTCCGACTTGCTTTTTGTAAGAGCACTGTTATCCTTAGAAATCTGTAGCATTACAAAGTGTCAGGAAGAAATGTTCTCTTCCAAGTAAAATATCTCAAGTTATTAGAAGTTTATTGTGAAATATTTACTGTAGCCTTCCAAATAACCAGTGTTGGCAGGGAACTGCTTGCTGAATGTAGCTTTTATCTGTGTAATTGCTCAATCTGAGTCACTTTTCTAAGTCCCTGCTTTAGTTATTTTCTCCTTTGTTATTTATGGTAATTATGATGAAAAGCAATTTTTAAATAATTTCTTTTTAGAATATCTCTGTGTTATGTTTTATGGGCAAATGGTAGGTTTGGAATGATTTTGACACTTCTGGCTACTGCAGTTTGGCTCATGCCTCAATCAGCTGAAGAGACTTTACTTGACAGGGGGAAGGGAGTCTTACATTTTTAGAGAATGTTTGTTTTATGCCAGAGGAAACTGTGTGTGGGCTGAGGAAGGTTGAATTTAGGAAACCTCACACTTAATTGCAAGCACTCTTGCAGCTACAGACCCTCAGGGGGTAAAAAGGCATCAGAGGGAGGCAGTAGAATCTGGCTAATTTGCATCAAAGATCTGGAGATGCAGGGAACTTTCAGATGAGAGCCAATGAATAAATCATGGCAAGGGCAGCCAGGTTGAACCTACACATTTTACTGAACAATATAGGAAGAACTTGATCAGCTTAGAAAATATGAATTTGGAGGCAGGTTTGGTGCTTCAGAATGGGCCATTGGCTGACTGGAAGTTACACATTCTCTTGCAAAAGATATATATTTGTTTCCAAAGACACATTTATATTCACTATATATAAATGGACCCCCCAATATGTGATTTATTTCTATTGCAGCATCCTTTGACAATATGGCACATTTTTACATTAATACTGTACACCACATCATGTCCCAAATCCATACAATTTCAGTGAGCAAAATCCTGATACAATATGGCTCACCTGTAATGTGAGAGTTAGGTTTAGAGGATGTTTCTGTTATTTTTGAAATGACCCAGGCTGTATAGAATGCAGCAGTTAAGAAAGTGATATTTTAGTGTAAAGATTGGTTGATTACTTCACATGGGGGGTGTGACTTGCAGATTGCAGAGTCATTATCTAATCCGTTCTTTGTTACATATCCAGTTACTCAGAGAGTCAGATTTTATTGCTGCCAGAAGCATGCTTCCCCCTACCCTGCCCTGATGGCACTGTCATGTCCTCTAATCCAGTGTTACAGTAATAGAGCTGATTCCATATTTTGACTCTCATTTGACTCCTTCAGTCTTCAACTGAGTAAAAATCTGAAGACAATGAAAATAAAATGGGCTACGACACATGAACAAGGATCAGAGCTCCAAGATACCAAAAATACTGAGAGATCCATAGAGCTGAAGTGACTTACCCATAGCTCATTAGGGATAACACTGTATCTAGAACCAAACTAGGTGTTGTCCCCTTTGTTGTTCTTTCAAATTGTGCTTGGGGAACCCTAAGGATTTCTGGAGAGGAGGAAGAGTGGGTTGATAGGGTATCTTTTACCCCTCATTCTTCCATTGGTTTTAATTGTTGAACAGGTTCTTTTCCATATAATCTCAGGACTTCTGTCTCAGTAGGTGGCCTCTGCTTGTGGAGCCTCCATATGGCCTCTCCAGGAACATAGCTGGACTCCTCCCATGGCAGCTCAGGGCTCCTGAGAATGCAGAAGCAGAAGCTGCCAGACCTTAAAGCTTAGGCTTAGGGTTGGCACAGCATCAATTCTACTGAATTCTGTTGGTTGAAGCAAATCATAGGCACATCCTGGCTCAAGAGGAGGAGACTACACAAGGACATGAATGTGTGGAGGCGGGGTTTATTGAGGGGCTACCAATATAATCTCAACTGTTTATAGTGATGCTTTGACTATAATAGCTATCATAGAGTTGTGGACCTGAGATATGTAAAGAACTAGTCTCATCTATAAATTTTTTTTAAAAAAAAAAGAAAGTGAAAAAGACCTATATAGCACCAACATTGTTCTGGAAGGAGTTGTGTTACCTCTTCTCCAGGAGGTGTTCATGAAGAACCTCACCAGTGTGAGTTGTCAGTGCTAGGAGTCAGGAAAGTGGATGACCTCCCAGTATTTTTGGTATCTTGGAGCTTTGATCCTTGTTCATGTGTTGTAGCCCATTTTACTCTCACTGCCTTCAGATTTTTACTTGGTTGAAGACTAAAGGAGCCAAATGAGGGTCAAAATATGGAATTAGCTCTATTACTGTAACACTGGATTAGAGGACATGGCAATGCCATTTGTCTCCTTCCCCAATCGTAAACCTTGGCTTCCAGACCATGAGTTGCTAGCCCACTCCTAGGCCAAGAAGCTGGAGCTAACAGAGCAGAGGTCTAGCAGGGCCTGTCACAAGTAGTTCTAAGGACCATAGGGGACAAGTAGCTCAAATTCTTTCTTCTCACACTGTACTGTGGCACAAGCAAGTTTGAGGGGCCATGACACCCAGTGAATTCCTCTTCCTCCTGAGATACTTACTGATAGATTGGTCAATATGATTATGGAAGTATAGTGAGAGGAATCCAGAGAGGAGACAAAAGTATTCACTCTAATACTTACTCTTTTTAAGAGTCAGTGGATTTTCCTTCCTCTCAGTGGAAACTCCAGATATGGAAGGATAAATGTTGCCCATGTAAAAACTATCAAAATAGAACCTTATAGCCCACTACTCAGTCTTGCCAAACCCAGAGTATTACCAGGGACTTTAAGGGTGTTACAGAATTTGTAAGCTGTAACTCTGCTGCTTCCATTACAGATTATTGTAGAAGTTATACAATTAAGAGCATTGGCTTTGGTGTTTGTGATGGTTAATTTTATGTGTAAACTTGACTAGGCTATGGGGTGCCCAGATATTTAGTCAAACATTATTCTCAGTGTTTCCATGAGGGTATTTTGAATGAGTTTAGCATTCCATACAAATTTTAGGATTTTTAAAAATTTATGTGGAGAATGTCATTGGAATTTTGACGGGGATAGCATTGAATCTGTAGATCACTGTAGGTAATATAGACATTTTAATAGTATTCATTTTTCCAGTCCATAAACATGGACTATCTTTCCATTTATTTGTGTGAGAAATTATTATTTTTTATGTTTCGTCCATGTAGTAAGTTACTTCCTTAATTCAGTTTTGCTGAGCTCCAAATTAGGTTTCCACTTAATGAGTGTGGAAAATAGTAAATAATCTCATAGTCATTTATGTTTGGATGTGGAATACATGCATTTGGCTAGAAACTCTGTGTCATTTCACTAGAGCTCTCTTATTTGGCATTCTCACCCATCAGGAATATGGCCAACCACCTGGAGGAATTAAGATGCCTTGGCTAAGCAAAGTTCCTGTCAAAGAGTCCTTGTGCTGGTTCCCCATTGCTTTTCTCCAAGTTAGTGTGTGAGGTGGAAGCAAACGGCACCTTGTTTGGCCTCTGGAGCCCCAGAACCTCCAAATGTGTGGCTTTATTTTTCTTCTCTTGTTCCCTAGGTTTCTATGAATGGCCTCTGGTCTGCTGGTCACTGGATGCTCACCTGATCTGTGAGGCTAAAGTCCACAGTGAAACAAAACTTGGTGCCCCAACCCCAACCCAACATACATGTTATTTTTTCAGTGTGTATGTCTCTGTGTGTATGTGACTTGATCTAATCTAGACTCTTATTAGCCCTACAGCTCATCTCTGATATTTGCCTGATACCCCCACCCCAGTTGATCCTAGGTTTGAGCAGTTGGACATGCAGCCCTTAGCTATAAGGTGAGCTTACTTCACTGTGATAACCATCTGTTTTTGCAACTTCAGCAGCCTCGAGGCAGTGGGAACTTTTGGGTCTTTTACAGACCCCATGGAAACTGAGAGAGGCTCAAGAGTGCTGACATCACCAGGTTTTCTCAACAGCATCTTTGGTCATTCGGTGTGGTGTTTTGTCTTATCCCCGACTGTCATATGGGAATCCAGCACAAAGTCTACCCTCTTTTCCTTCTATTATTCCTCATCTTCTTTTATTATTATGTAGAAGCAGGAGTGTTATAGAAATAGGTCAGACACAGTTTTAATCAGTAAAAGTTGGTAGTTTTCAAGTGATGGAAGAAACAGGACATTGAAATGATAAACAAGAGAACCCAAGCATTTAGAGGTGCAACAATTACTCATATCCACATCAATATTTCTTAAGGGCATCATTGTATATCACAAGGTAGAATAATAATATATGATGACAATAATGGTATTTATAGAAATGGTTTGATTTTAGTACTGAATGATATAAGGAGATTGTGTAATAAAATGATTAAAAACATGGATTTTGAAGTTGGATAGACCCAGGTTCAAATCCCAACTCTGTCCTGGTATAGCTGGCTATTGTATGTCCTCAGAGACTCAGTTTCCTTATAAGTAAAAAGATGAAATCTGGCACTTCATTCAGTAAAGTAACACCACCTCACAAGGATTGACGTAAAAGTTAAAAAATACCATAATATATGGTAAAGTACTTAGAACAGTTCCAGGTACAGAATAAATATCAATAAATGACACCCATTCTCACCAATACCTAGAATATCACTTACATGGAATCTCTTAGTTCCTGATGATATATGTGGTGTCATGATATTTGTATGGGTAGCCTCTAACTTACAGACAGATTGTATTCTGAAAGGTAATTTACAGGCAAAATATTTGTAGCTTAGACTTAGAAGAGAATATATGTGCTAGCAATAGGAGAGGGAGAGGGGAAAGAATTTATTTACTGTTGGAGGCTTTGTGGCTGGGACTATAATTTTTTCTTCCACTCTCTCCTTAGATAAACAGGGAATTCCTAGACTTCTATCACGGAGTGGCAAGGGAACCTTGCTCTCTGGGAGCTATAATCTCTTGCTTGGGTTAGCAGAGAGGAAATAGTTTTGGAGTTTTAAATTCTATGATGAGAATCTTCTGAGTGGATGATAGGCTGATGATTCTATTCCTATTGTACTTCCTATTTTCCTGCTTCCTTACTAAAGTCAAAGAAGATGCTATTGGGCTTGATTTTTCCAAGGTGGGACTGTAATATGCAGCCTAGGAACTGTGGGAATACTTGTGGACTTGTATGGCCTTTGGATGATGAATACCTTTAAAAGATGATCAGAACACTCTTACTAGAAGTTGCAGTGATACATGGAACTTGAAATCTATCTTGCTCTCATTTTTCAGTAAATGAAAAATTCAATCAATAAATTAATCTTTTATGATTAAATTAATTAAATATTAAGTATGGACTTATTTTTATCAAAGTCAATAAGTTCATGGTTACAAAAATAAAACTGAAGAACTTATAATGAAAAACAATCATCCTGTGCCTTGTCTCTCTTCCCATCCTACTCACCAGAGGCCATGTCTTCTATGAAGAGGAGGGAGTCAAACTAAAATAATACTTATATTTAAGTCCTGGATTTCAGTTCTTTCTTCTTATAGTTTCTGCCATGTCTCTCTTTAACATGCATTACAGCTATTTCTAGATTTATCAATTTTAGACATTATCTGTTGGCTTCTGTTAATTTAACTGAGGTCTTAGTTTACTTAATCTTACTCCCTACCCCCTGCTACTAATATAATTATAATTGTTTACCTTTGCAACTTAAAGTAAAATATTTATGGCTTTCTATTTTATTTTATCAACTGTAGACACCATCTATTATTCTCTTCATTATTTCCCTCTCTAAGCTTTTACGCTTTTTTACAGTGTCAGAATTGATGAGATTAAATTAAGATACTGATAGTTAAATATTCTATGCTTTGATTATGTATTGGTTTTAAAAATTAGAAATAAGGTGCTCACCTTATTTGTTCAATGATGTGACAGTATGATCTGGTTTCTATTCTTGTATGGATTTTGAGTTTCTAATTCCCTCTCCTGGCTCTCAAATTGTACATTTTTATTGACCTTTTATGTTGTTCCTAATGATCAAGAATATCATCAAGTCCTGACCTCCTTTACCCCTGGATAACTAATTTTTGGAATTTCTATTCTTGTAACCATTTGGTACTGAATACTTTACATTAGCTTCCTTCCCTGCTTTCTACATTTGGAGCTACTTTTTTCCTGGTTCCCAGGATGGAGAAGCCCATCTGAAGGGATGGTTATCCATATTGTGAATAAATTGTAAATGCTGTCCTAGAATAAAATTAACCTTTCAATCAAATGAGGACATTATATATCACCATCATTTCACTCTACTTGGTCTGTGTGTGTGTGTGTGTGTGTGTGTGTATACACATATACATAAACAATACCCTTCCAGAAGGGTGGTTTGGGGGAAGGTGGGAGGGTCTTCTGTGGAGAGGAGGGAGTCAAACTAAAATAATACTTATATTTAAGTCCTGGATGTTATTTGCTTGATTTAAGTTCTTGAGAAGAAAGGAGGGACAGTTAATTTTCTGAGGACAAAAAGTATTGAAGACTTGATTTTCAAAGATGTGGGAAATAGTGAGAAACACCAGCCAAACATACCTGGCCTACCTACACCCTGCATTATGAGTGAGTGGTAGGTGATGTCTCTGTGAAAGGGCTCCCAAAAGCAACTCTGTGACTGCAACATCTCAAAATCAGTGAGAGGGTTATGTTGTGTGAGCATCTTGATCAGCCTCTACAAAGCTCTTGTGTTAAGAGGATCTAGTCACTCACTATTCCTTACCAAGCAGAGGGTCCCATGGTGTGTGTATCCCATGAGATAGTGCTCAGCATCCCTCCCTCTGCTTCCTTGAGAATTCTTTCTCCCAGGATGAGCAAATTCTAGTCAGGGTCAAGAAGGCATATTTTTAGCTTCTGGCCAAAAGACTGAAAAGGCTAAGATGCTGGACAGAGCCCAGAAGACATTACTTTTGGGTTCTCTCTTGCTTTGTATTATCAGTATACTTTTACTGGGATAAAAAACTAAGACTTAAATATGTCTCATGAGAATCCACTGGATTTCTGCGGTTGGCTGGTTAAGTATGCTTTCTTTACTAACATCTTTTTGGAGTGCAGTGACCTTAGTTAGCATTTGCATTTAAAACGCTCAGTTCTAAAACACTTTTTTGTGTTCCTCACAGGACCATATTCCTCCTGTTCAAGAGACTGTATTTTGGAGGGAAACAGAAATATGTGGATTATTGACATTATTTATGTCCTCATCGAATCTCAACTAATGTCTTGCCTCACATGCCCTTTTCTTTCTTTCTTCTTTTTTTCCTTTTTCTTCTTCTTCTTTTTTTTTTTTTTAACAGATACTAATTTTGTGTTGGGGAATGCCCAGATAGTGGACTGGCCTATCGTGTACAGCAATGATGGATTTTGCAAGCTGTCTGGCTATCACAGGGCAGAAGTGATGCAAAAAAGCAGTACCTGCAGGTATTTATGTTTGGATTTGTTCTGGTGAACAATCTGTTATGGTATCTTTTGGAAAAAGAAAATGGCTTACTCTATTTGAGAATTGCCTTTACTTCATTCAGTGTGTATTCGGGAATATTTATTGCAATATCTTCTCTAGTTCATGCACCTGTACTGAAGAAATCTAAGCAGATGTAAAATATGGTTCCCACAACTGACAAATTTGCAGTTAGTAAGATGGGAGAGAATCCAGAAGAATTCAGGAAAACCATTCGTCTGTAAATCATAAACTCAAAAGTACATAAAGTTTTAGATTAAATTAAATATGAAAGTTAGAGGATCAAATAAAATTAAATAGAAATGAAATGAAATTTTAGATGATTAAAATAACTTTTAAAAATTTATGAACATTTAAGAAGAGTAACTACAATGTTGGAGACAAGGGCCTTGTTCGTAGAGCTTTGCCTCAGCCAAAATGTCTTCCTTTGGAAAAGAATGAAGAGAAACAATATTTTGTTGTCTTCTAAGTCATGCTGTTATGTTTCTCTCCCTGATCTCTTAGCAAATTGTGCTAACAGTGTAGCTGGTGTATTTGACAGCACTACTAACCAAGCAAAGTCCTTGGGCTGCCGTATTAGAAGAGCTCTTTTAAAGCATCTTCAAGGTGTTCAGCTGAGCATGTAGCCTGGATCCTGCCAGACACTCCCCTGCTATGCCTTTGGTTCTTCTCAGTTCCTGCCTTCTTTGGAGTCTTCTGTCTTCAGTAGAGTTTGCATGAAGTGGAATCACTTTTCCAAGCCTACCAAATCAAGAAATAAACTTACCTATGAAGACTAGAGAAGACTGTCTGACTAGGGATAGTCTTCTGTTTTCAGAAGTTGCATTTTCATGTACTAAATCAGTCAAGAAACTTTACTTTGGTGAAAAGTATTAAAAATAAAATAGAATAAATGTCTGAGCTCCAAAAAAAGAAGCATTAAATACTTGGAAAATATTTTCATTAAAAAATTTTTTTTAAATGTTTGAGACTAAGAAATGGGAAATTTAAGATTTTTTTCCCCCACTGTTCAAAGCTTTAGAAATAACTCTTTTTTTTTTTGAGTTGTAGTCTTACTCTTGTCACCCAGGCTGGAGTGCAGTGGCATGCTCACAGCCACTGCAGCCTCTACCTGCTGGGCTCAGGGGATCCTTCTGCCTCAGCCTTCCAAGTAGCTGGAACTACAGACGCACACCACCATGCCCAGCTAATTTTTGTGATTTATTGTAGAGACGAGGTCTCACCAAGTTGCCCAGGCTGACCTCGAACACCCAGGCTCAGGCAATCCTCTCACCTCAACCTCCCCAAGTGCTGGGATTATAGGCTTGAGCCACTGCGCCCAGCCTAGAAATAACTCTTAATGCAATAGAGTTATATTCTTTGTATGCTGTTGTCCTCTTAAGTATGTATAGAACTGTCTGTCTGCATGTACATCTCTGTTGCACATACACAATCAGAACAAATTAAGAGAGTTAACTTCACTTTTTAGTGTGACTTGAACAGCTTTTCCTTACCATTCTTTCTTCTTATTGGATATAATCAGACACTTTAAGGAAATGAGATAAACTAAATTGCTAACTTAGCCAATTTTTCTTTTCTGCACAATTCTAAGCAATGGAGTTAATTGCCTGAAGGTATCCCTTCTTTAGAAATAAACACTCCTGTGCTAGCTATATTCCTGATAGCTCAGGAGCTTCTTTTACTTATTTTGTGCATTGTAAGCATTTGCAATCTAAGGTCTAGGTAAAGGAAACATACCCACCGGTAAAATACACTTTGAAAGAGTGCATATGACTACTGAAAGCTGAGTGTGATTTTGGCACTTCATTTATGTAAAGATTCAACTTTACGGGGATTTGCTCTACTTGTAAAGGAAATTGCTATTATCACTTCATGTAAATGGAGGTCACTTAGAAAATTAACCCGGGAAGAGAAAGAGGAGAAATACACTTGTTTTGAGGCAGGGCTAAATTAGTCCTGATCTTGTCTTCTTTTAAAAGATAATTCAGCAAGTTCCGTTTTCTATTTTCCTGGTTTATAGGTAATGAGTGCAACGCCAAAGCAGAGTACTACACATGAGATATGCATAAGAACAACCACAGAGAGTCACATCCCTCAGAGGACTGGGAAGGGACATAAAAATAACAAATGTGACACATTTCATAAAGTCAACAGCTAGCGCTCTTTTCTTATGGCGTGCCAGATTTCAGAAGCCTGTAGTAAGCCCAAGGCTGTTCCAGTGTCAAGCTAAGCATGGTGCTTGACTTGGTGGTTCAATATAAAATCAAGAATTGAAATTGATAACCTCTGAGCTTCTTTATAACTCTGAAATTCTGTGATTCTGTGATTCAAGTCATCAAGAAAAAGTTAAACAATACATAGCATGCACAATTTTAGAAGACGAGAAGTGTTTTTAGGATCCCGTGCCACTGTCTGTGCATCACCTAAGACACGAGGAGTGGTTGTCACTGTCCTTCCTTGTTATTGTTATCTGAAGGCCTAAGGTGGGCATGAGGAATGCTTGCTGGACCCACGGGCAGGCACTGTCAGAGAACTGGACTTTTTGGGCCCATTGAGAGATGGCTTTTCTCCTCTGGCATTTTGTTAGTATCCTCTGCTATGGTTCATTCTACTTCGTTGGGAGTATATCCTGCTCCCAGAGGGATAAACCTACATCTTCAGACCATATTCAGTGAGGGGCCCAGGAAGATGGACAGCCCTGGGAGTTTTCCTGCTTCTGATGAGAACCAGTGTTAGTAGGTAGAGCTTCTACTAGCCTGAGGTTCTCTCTAATAAATTTAATTTCATTTATTTTGTTGAGAATTAGAAGAGGAAAAATGTGTGGTTCAAATTTACTCAGCCATCTTTACCAGAAAGTCTCCCAGAGTTGTATCTCTAAAATGAAATCTAATTATATTTCTCTTTGGCTTAAAACCTTCCCATATGCCCCCAACTGCTTTCAGGATAAAGTTTAAATTACTTCCCATGGCTTATAATGTTATGGTCTCCTCCACAGTCTGGCTTCTGCTTGCTTCTCTATATTATTGATTGCAAATTTCCCCCTCATTGTCTGTATTTCAGCCATACAGAACTGAATTACATTCACATTCTTGAATTAATTTGATGCTGACCTCTGTGTCTTTGCATTTACTCATCTTGTGCTTGAAATGTTTTTCTCCTTCCTTTCCTCAATCAATTCCCCCCACCCCCTGCCCTTTAGACCACATTTGGCCTTACTTCCTTACTTCTGGGATGCCTTCTCTGGCCACTGGAAAGTGCACTGTGCCTATTCTGCGTGTTCCGTGATTCCTTATGTGTGCTATCATTGTAGCGGTGATCATAATTGTTTTCTAATCCATCTCTTCTGATCTACTGTTTTTTAGAGTGGGTCTCTCATTAGACTGCTAGTTTGGGGGAGGGCAATGAAGGAGTCTTATTCACAGTTGAATCAGTACAATTTTTTTGATTCAACAAATGTTTTCACTTTGTGTTTGTGTGTGTGTGTGTGTGTGCGCGCGCGCGCACACACACGCACACATGCACTCATACATTTGTGTCTTCCAGAGTACATAGAACAGTGCTGGGTATAGAACATTTGTTTAATACATGCTTGTAGAATAATAAATACTTGTTAATCTAACTTGAGTTCTTTGGTTGGTTTACAGTTTTATGTATGGGGAGCTGACTGATAAAGACACAATTGAAAAGGTGCGACAAACATTTGAGAACTATGAGATGAATTCCTTTGAAATTTTGATGTACAAGAAGAACAGTGAGTATTCAGACCATTCTGAACCACACCTTTACGTGTTTGAAATTAGTAAAATATCTCCTCTTCCTCTGTTGCCATCTTGCTTTTTCTCCTCTCCCATTAGCTAAATTGTTGTTACTTGAAGCCACTGTGTATGTTGGGATAAACCATATGTATTGATCAGTTACACTGCTCCTGACAGGAACATTTGATGAGGTTCCTGTCACTAACCAATTAAGACTTCTTCATTTACTTTTTTGCCAAGAGTTAGTGTTTTTCCTGTTGGTTTGCTTATGATGAGTTGCTACTATAAGGTACTTGTAGACTTTAAGCTTTCTTAAAGGGAGAGGACAAAGGCAAAACAGAACTTTTGCCCATTTGACTTTGTATCTGTCTTTCATGGCACCTAGCAAAGCAAGTAACACTAGTAGGTGTCCAATTAAAAGTTTCTGAATGAAATTTTGATCTCCTAGTAACTCTATGAAATAGTATTAACTACAATGCATTGTTAATTTGTGTTGTTTTGGCTACATTACTTCCACAAAGTATGTCAGTGAGGTTTTTAGGTCAGTAGCCACACACAAGTATAAAACTTGCTTTTCCCTTAGGAAGTTTCTTTCTTTTGAATGGAGATCAGCTATATTAGAGGTATGGAAAGTAGGGCGTATGACCAAGCAAGGCTGCCGAGGTGTTAATAGTGCTTTGTTTCTCTTTTGAAAACTCTATATTGCTTTGTAAGGAATTATGTTTTTTATATGTAGGCTTGACTGGATAGGTAATTGGTTCAATTGACCATTTCTGGAGTGGACCGTATGGCACATGGTGATCAATGTTCATTTTGGTAGCATTCATTTGAGTGATATGTTTTGCTCTGGAAAGCAAAGGGCACATGTTGCTTTTATCTGGAAGGAGCTGGGACTTTTTCTCAGTCTGGAGTGTTGGAGTAGACAAATGAGAGGACTGTTTGCTTGGTGGCCTGTGCAGATGCTGATCTGAGAGATTAGCATTGGCCATCCACAAACCCAAGAGAGTTGTTCCTGCAGGTTTCACACTGACATTGCTGCCTTGCTCCAGCTCACTCTCTCTGCCAGTACATCTAGTTATCACCTTGCTATTGGCTGGAAGAGGATTGAGGTAAAAGACTATGAAGGGCTTCATGCCAGTCCTTCTACTATAGGGGAGCACAACTCAAAACAACAGCTCTTACCAGGAGCATACCAGCAGTGGCCTTCTCATGGGGAATATATGGTCTGCACATGTGTCCTGAGCTAATGGAGCAAGTTAAAGGTTTTCCACACTGGCAGCTTTGTGTGGAACAGCATGGCTTTCCCCATGACACAGAACACTAATTTGGTAGGCATATCACATGAAGAATCCCTTGCATTTATATTTTGCTTCAGAGTTTTCAAGCTTTATTAGACTATGCATTTAACTTGCCCTAATTTAACTATACACATTTGGCACAAAAGCAAGAGAGAGGAAAACATAATTTAAATTGTGTTCATGATTTCATTTGCCATTCCCTTTAGTAAGTATGTGCCCCAGAATGAGTATGAGGTAAGGGAGGAAAATTTGCCATGTCCCAGCTGCCTTTGTCATTGAAGGCCCTGTGTTTTGAGTATCTCACTGCACTGAAAGTGATTCTGATATTTGAAGTTCTGTACTTTAGGTAGACATGAGCTATCCATATAAGCCAACTAGTCCAAATTAGCATGTCTTCCTTCCCTGGAGGTTATGGTGAGCTTATTAAGGGATGAATGACAGTCTCCAAGGTGGCATGTCATCCTTAGCATGGTATTCTACTTTATGGGTGATATTAAAGCATTTTTCCAGAGTAATTGTGGCCATACCCAATTTTTACTTTAGCCTTTAACTTTAAGAAATATAAGCTTTCTGTAAGGTATGACTGCTCGATTTGAAAATTTTATTCTCTAAACCCTGTGAAGTAGGCAGGGTTGAAAGTTACATTCCTCGTTCAAGGTCATCAGGGTTTGTTCTATAGGCACTTTTTTCAGGCTAATTGTGGGTATGAGGAAGGACTACCACATATGGTCATGCAAGCTATACCCTACAGAGGAGCAAGTGGAAACCAGTTTGTGATTTGCCTGCTGAGTCCTCTCCATATCCTAGTCTGGAATTGCATCTGTGCAGAGGAAGGAGCTTTTCTTTATAATTTACACAAAGATGTCTAGTGGGCCAGCAGGGCGTCCATGCAAGGCTAAACTTGTACATAAAACATGAGGCATGAAACTGAGGAAATGGGGGAAGAATACAAGATGGCCATCATGGAGCAGCAGACCAGTGCCTCTCTTGCCAAGCAAGGCAGAGAGTAGGGACCCAGCCACAACAGACAAAGACACCTTGAACACTTTTGGACTACTGAAGCATCCTGTACTTAGCAAAGGTCTCTCTGAATACACAGAGACCAGAAAGCAATGGCAGATGTGAGAATCTGGGCACCCCATCACCTGCCATGTGCCAGGTTCACGTAGGAACTAATGCCCTGCCCAGTGAAGGAGAGTGGGTGAGTAATTCTAAGACACTTTGGGTTGGTTCACCCCTCCCAGCCATGCATGAGTCATTGGTCCCATGCCAGAGGAGTCAGGCAATCAGAGCCCAAGTGCAACAGGGAACAAAACCCATGCCCAGTCAGCTACCATGAATGTGGCTTCCATCAGTGGAGCCTAGTGGCCATTTCTCAGGCAGGGAAAGCCCACCTGCAGAGTGAACCTGGTTGGCACCTACTGCCAACAACCGGTGGCCATCTTCCCAGCCAGACTAGAAAGAGGTCACCTCCAAGTCCTGCATGCCTACAGGTTGAATTCTTGCTCTTTCTTACCCCATGGCAGGGAACTCACTCTTTTTCAAGAGCAGAGTATCAACTTGAACAGGGAAGAGTGACACAAAAGACACCTGGAGACTTTTTCAGTGGAAAGGCTTCTGGGCTGAAAACCACAGATAGCAGACAGGGACTCTCTATAGAGTGTTATCAGGGGCTAAAAACTAAAAACTAACTAGATTAACAGTGGGAAAGAAAACCTGCAGGAAAGAAATCTGCTACAGGGTGGAGCAAGGAACAGAAGTGAGTGACTTTCCCTGTTTCACTGAGTGACCTATATTGAACCCACAGAAAGAGCCCTCGAACAGAGGGTCATTGACTATCTTCAGAGCAACAAAAATAAAGAGGAATTTTAGAGAGAGAAGAAAGGTTTGTCATGAATGAGGAAAAATCAACAAAAAAATAGGCACTCCTCAGAGTCCTAAAGAGATAGCGCCCAAAAAAAAGCAGCTCTCAGAGCACAAACATTGGAAACCCATCAGAACAACCTGCCCCAGATGACAGTCACAGAAATCAGAGATTGGATGGTTAAAATGAACAGAGAGAACTAAGAGAGATTAGAAATGAAATTCACCAAAGTAAAATCAGAGTTGACCAATTTCAAGAAAGCCTATACTGAAATAATGAAAATGAAGAACTCTATCCTGGAAATAAAAAATACAGTAACAAGAACAGGGAGCAGGATCAACCAAGCAGAGGAAAGAATCTCAGCTTGAAGACCAATTTGTGGAATTAACCCAGTCTATCAAAAACACAGAAAAAAAAAGCTCATAAAGAAGGAGCAAAGCCTCCAGGAGATGTGGGACTATGTCAAGATATCCAATTGGTATCTCTGAAGCAGAAAGGGAAACTGAGAACACCATGGAACAAACATTCCATGAAGTCATCCAAGATAACTTGCTAGAGTGGCAAGATCTTGCTAGAGTGGCAACTATTCAAATGCAAGAGATTCAGATAACTGCCACAAAGAGATTCAGAGAACTCCTGCAATGTATCACATGAGAAGACCATCTCCAAGACATATAGTAATCTGCCTCCACAAAGTAAGCATGAAAGAAAAAATTCTAAAGGCAGCAAGAGAGAAAAATCAGACTACCTACTAGGGAAGACACATCAGAATCATGCCAGTCTTATCTGCAGAAACACTACAAACCAGAAGGGACTGGATTCCAATTTTTAACATTCCTAAATATAACAATTCCAGCCAATAATTTCCTACCCTGCCAAGTTAAGCTAAGCTTCATTGGTGATGGAAAATTAAAATCCTTCCCAGAAGTTCAATTCCTAAGAGAATATGCTGCCTCCTGACCAGCCTTTCAGGAGACACTTAAGAAGGTATTGAACACAGAAAAAAAAAGAATGGTCATATCCATCACAAAAGTACAGGCAAGCACAGAGTTAACAGGGCATACAAAGCACTCACAAAAATAAAAATACACACATATATAAATACAAAAGTAAAAAAAGGAAACAAAGCAACCCCCTAAGAGCCCTAGGACATAGATAAACCCTCATATTTCAATAATCAATTTGAATATGAATGAACTAAATGCATCACTGAAAAGACATACAGTGGCAAACTGGATAAAAAAGCATGATCCAACAACAGTTTGCTGCCTCCAGGAAACTCATCTCACTACAAAGGACACCCACAGTTTCCAGGCTCAAAGTTGGGACCTGGGAAATGGTCTTTCAGGCGAATGGAAAACAGAAGAGAGCAGTTGTAGCTATTCTGATATTAGACAAAGCAGACTTCAAACCATCAAAAGTTAAAAAGGACAGGAAGGACACCACATAATAATAAAAGGCTCAATTCACAGGCAAGAAATATCCATCTCAAACATATATGCACCCAACACAGGAGCACCAAGTTTTATAAAACAAATACTAAGTAAACTAAAAGAGGACATTGACTCTCATACAGTCATAGTTGGAGATGTAACACTAACAGCTCTAGGTAGATCATCAAGGCAAAAAAGCAACAAGGAGATCCAGAACCTTAACTTGATGCTCAATCAAATGGACTTAATAGGCATCTGCAGACCACTCCACCCAACATCAACAGAGTATACATTCTGTTCATCAGCACATGGAACATACTTTAGAATCAGTCACATTGTCGGACATAAATCAAGCATGGACAAATTTAAAAAGATCAAAATAATGTGCATTTTCTCAGATCACAGTGAATAGAAATGAATATTATCAACAACAAGATTCCCCCAATGGACACTTTAGTGTCCAACATGCTACTGAACAACTTCTGAGTTAACACAGAAATTAAGACAGAAATAAAAAGATTCCTGGAAGCAAATGAAAACAAAGACACATCTTATCAGAACTTCTAGGTTACCATGAAAAGAATGCTAAGAAAAAAATGCATAGCATTGCATGTGCACATCAACAGAAAGATTACAAGTAAACAGCCTAACGTCACACTTAAAAGAGCTGGAAAGGCAAGATCATCTAAATCCTAGCTTCAGCAGAAGAATCTAGTTTACCAAGATAAAATCACAATTGCAGGATATAGAAGACAAAAATATTATAGAAAGGATCAATGAGACAAAAAGCTGGTTCTTTGAAAGGATGAAAAAGATTGATGGACCCCTGGCCAGATTGACTAAACAACAGAGAGAGAGAGAGAGAGAGACTAAATAAATACAGTTAGAAATGCAATAGGCAAAGTCACAATTGACTCTGAAGAAATTCAAAGATTATCAGAGATTGCTATGAACAACTGTTTGCAAAATAAACGGGAAAACCTAAAGGAAATGGAGAACTTTCTGATATCACACTACCTTCCAAGATTGAAACAAGAAGAAATTGAAACTCTAAACAGACCAATAACAATCCAGGAAATTGACTCAGTCACAAGAAATCTCCCTGCCAAAAGAAAAAAAAAAAAGCCTCAGACCAGGTGGCTTCCCGGCTGAATTCTACAAGACATACAAGGAGGAGCTGATACCAATCCTACCGGAAGTATTCCAGGCAATAGAGAATGAAGGAATTCTTCCTAACTCATTTTATGAAGCTGACATCATACTGATCCCCAAACTTGGCAAAGACCCAACAAGGAAAGATAATTACAAGCCAATCTCCTTGATGAACATAGATGCAAAAATTCTCAACAAGATTCTAGCAAATTGGATACAACAACACATCTCAAGGATTATCTACCAGGTGGACTTCATTACTGGGATGCTGGACTGGTTCAATATTCATAAGACCATAAATGTAATTCAGCATATTAACAGATGTAAAACCAAGAATTACATAATTATATCATTAGATGCAGAAAAAAGCATTTGACACAATGCAGCATCCCTTCTTGATTAAAAGCCCTTGAGCACCTAGGCATAGAAGGAGCATTCCTCAAAACAGTAAGAACTATCTATGATAAATCCACAGCCAGCATTTTGCTCAATGGGCAGAAGCTGAAGCATTTACTCTAAAAACTGGGGAAAAACACAGATGCCCACTCTCACCTCTCCTATTCAACATTGTGCTGGAAGTTCTAGCCAGAGTGACATGCAAGAGTAGGAATTCAGATGTATCCAAATAGGAAAAGAGGAAGTTAAGCTATCCCTCTTTGTGGGTGATATGATTCTATACCTTGAAAACCCTAAGGAGTCTGTCAAAAGCCTCCTTGCACTGATAAATGACTTTGGTAAGGTCTCAGGTTACAAAATCAATGTGCTAAGACAGTTGCATTTCTAAACACCAGCAACAAGCAGGCAGAGAACCAAACAGAAAGCACAGTCCCATTTACAATATTCACACACAGAAAATGAAATACCTTGGCATTCAACTAATTGAAAGACCTTTACAAGAACTACAAAACACTGCTCAAAGAAATCAAGGGTGACACAAACAAATGGAAAAAACATCCCATGCTCATGGATTGAAAGAATCAATATTGTCAATATGCTTATCCTATCCAAGGCAATCCACAGATTCAATGCAATATTCATCAAATTACTAACATCATTTTTCTCAGACCTGGAAATGACAATACAGAAATTCATATGGAAACAAAAAAGAGCATGAATATCCAAAACAATCCTTAGTAAAAGGAATAAAGGAAGAGGTAACACACTTCCAGACTTTAAACTTTATTACAAGGCTACAGTAACCAAAACAGCGTGGTATTGGTACAGGAATAGGCACATAAACCAATGGAACAAAACAGAGATTCCAAAAACAAAAACATGGTCTCTCAACTAACTTATCTTTGACAAAGTCACCGATAGTAATCATTGGGAAAAGGAGACATATTAAGCAAAAGGTGCTGGAAAAACTGGCTGTCCCCAGGCAGAAGAATAGAACTGGACTCCTACCCATCAACTCATACAAAAATCAACTCAAAATGGATCAAAGACCTAAACGTAAAACCTCAAACAATAAGAATCCTTCCGCCTCAGCCTTCCGAGTAGCCAGAACTACAGGCATGCGCTACCACGCCCGGCTGATTTTTTTTTTTTTTTTTTTATTGTACAGATGAGGTCTCGCCAAGTTGCCCAGGCAGGTCTCGAACCTGGGGGCTCAGGCAATCCACTCACCTCAGCCTCCCAAAGCGCGGGATTACAGGCTGAGCCACCGAGCCCAGCTTGCCCCATTTTTATGGAAAGACAACCCCTTGCTCTTTTCAGCTTTCCAAAGGACAGGGCGATAGGACAGCGCCCTGCCTTCTTTTGGATATCTGGAAGGATCTCCTGACCCCAGCAGGTGGAGGCTGTGGTGGCTGTGAGCGTGCCGCTGCTCTCCAGCCTGGGCGACAGTGAGAATCATACTCGTTTAACCTCCAGAAATTCAAGCTGAAGGGGTGAAGGTGGGAGAGCGAATGCCGCCCTTGGCAACTGCCTGGGTGGAGTGAGCCAGCCAAACACTCCCAGGATGGATGTGGAGAGACACAGCTTAGAGGAAAGAGCAGAGAGCACTCACGCTGGACTCAGGCAGTCCTAGGTTTGAATTCTGTCTGTGTCACCACCTAGCCTGATGACCCTGGGCAAGTAACTTAACCTGAGCAACGTGTTCCTTACCTGTAGGATGGAAGCAATTATGCCTACCTTTTCGGGGTTTGGGGGATTAGAGACTAGCTCCTGGCACGCAGTAGGTAATCATGTGCTCTTACGTGGCCCAGCCCTTCGCTGTGCGACAGAACGGTTTAATGGACCGGTCAGAATCTGCGACCTCCGGATCTTGGGGGGTGGAGAGGGCTCCCGCGGCCTCCTCCTCTAGGAGGTGGGGACAGGGTGGAGGAAGGGCTGCAGAAGGAGGAGCTCGCTCATCGCGACCCGCCCCGTCCCGTCCCGTCTGGCCTGGGCGCCGAGGGAACGCTGTCCCGGCCGCCGCCACCCGAGCTGCCTGTGCTGGTGCCCCGGTGCCCTACCCACGTCCAGTCATGACCCTGCGCCCCTCACTACCGCTCTGTCTGCTGCTGCTGTTGCTGCTCAGTGGGGCGATGTGCCAGGCTGAGGCTGGGCTCGAAACCGAAAGTCCCGTCCGGACCCTCCAAGTGGAGACCCTGGTGAGGAGAGTGTCTCGGCCCCTAGAACCCCGGGGCCGGGCCTTGTAGGGGGAATACCGGGGTCTTCACGAACCCGGGAGAGGGGAGGAGAGGAAGTGCGGGATCTGAGTTGGCGGGTACTGGGTCCAGGGGCGAGAGAACGGGATCTTTGGAGGAGCATCCGTGAACCCTGAAGTCCGATCGTAGGTGGAGCCCCCCGAGCCGTGTGCGGAGCCCGCTGCCTTTGGAGACACGCTTCACATACACTACACGGTGAGGGGTCAGGGGGCCCGGGCGGGGCCTGGGAGGGGGCGGCGCCCTGCTGAAACACGTCAGCTTTGGCTTGGACACGTGGCAAGCGGTTCAGGGGAAGAAACTCGGGGCTCTGGGGTCGTCGAGCACGTGGCAGGGGGAGGGGCGCTGCTCTTCCCTGTCTCTTTCCCCTCCCTGCTTTTCCGCCAGTTTCTACCTAAGTGCAGGGTGGAGAGATCTCCGAGAAGTGCCAGCCCTTCGGGGCTTCCTGTTCCCTTCTGCCCTAAGGGGAACGCGGCTGCAGCTGTTAGGGGATTGCCGCCGCCCAGCGGTCCAGGTGTGTGTTGCGCCTGCCGGGGGGGTGAAGCGCTAGGTGTTTGCTCTCCATGCTCTCCCCCAGGGCAGCTTGGTAGATGGACGCATTATTGACACCTCCCTGACCAGAGACCCTCTGGTTATAGAACTTGGCCAAAAGCAGGTGATCCCAGGTACGTGAGCTGTGCCTCCCATTCCTATCCCCAACTAAGCCCGTTCTTAGCCTCCCCAACCCGAAGCTGCCCTGGAAATGCCCCCCCTGGAATGAGTGAGACCCTAGGGCGTTACCAGTTACTTCCTGAGGTTCAAACCCCAGTTCTAATACTCCTCTTGTCCTATACCCCCTGGAAGCCAGGGATTTAAGAATCGGGGAAAAGCTCAACTTAGGATCACAGGGGAAACTGATCCTCCTTGGTGGGATTTGAGAAATATGGATAGTTTCCAGTTCAGTTGTGTCTTCTTCCTCAAGGTCTGGAACAGAGCCTTCTAGACATGTGTGTGGGGTGAGTATCTGGGCAGGGGTGGGCCTGGGTATCCCCTTTGCATGGGTAGATGCTTTCTCTGCTGTCCCTACTCAAGAAGACAGGAGAATGTGGGATAAAGGACCCTGCCGCACTGGACGGGTCTGCGTCAATGGGACCCGTCAGGGCATCCAGAGCCTCTGTGCCACCCCTCCTGCTGTTGGTTTTATTGGAGGAATTGAGGCATGTGGGATGATGGACACCTTTGCTGGCCAACCTGTTTTGGGTGTGAATATCCAGGGGTTTTGCTGGTGGAGCTTCAGATGGACTGAAGCTGCTGGCCCACCTTCCTCACGTTCCTTTCCTCAGAGAGAAACGAAGGGCAATCATTCCTTCTCACTTGGCCTATGGAAAACGGGGATTTCCACCATCTATCCCAGGTAATTTGCCTAGGCCTGCCTCCTAGGCCATCAAAATACCTTGTCCCAAAGAGCTACAAAGAGCTATACACTTTTTCTGAAACTTGAGAAAGTTCAGACTAAGTTTGCTGAGACAGACAGGAGTGGCAGGGCCACTCTTTTCTCCTCCTCAAATCACCAAGAGGGACTAGAGACATAACCTGATAAGGTCACCTGGCTTGACCTCTGGCAGCCAGTGACTTTTTAGGGAAGATCACCTGCTCGGTCTATGCAAGTCTTCTGCTGCCGTGACACCCCTCCCAGAACACTGGATTACTTTCCTGCCCTTTTCCTATGACACTGTCTCATTTGTACAGCTGGCATGGCTTCTTACCACATACCCTGCCCTGCTTTCCTTTCAGCCTCCACTAGGGAAGAGATAGTAAAAATAATCACAGTCAAGTAATTCAGAACAAAACAAAAAGCAGCTTTTAAAGCCAAGTCCGCTGAGTGTGGTGGCTCACACTTGTAATCCCAGCACTTTGAGAAGCAGAGGCACGAGGATTGCCTGAGCCCAGGAGTTCAAGACAAGTCTGGATGACTTGGCAAGACCTCATCTCTACAATAAATCAAAAAAATTAGCTGGGCATGGTGGCGTGCACTTGTAGTTCCAGCTACTTGGAAGGCTGAGGCAAAAGGATTACCTGAGTTCAGCAGGTTGGGACTGCAGTAGCTGTGTGAGTGTGCTACTGCACACCAGCCTGGGTGATAGAGTGAGACTCCAACTCATAAATAAATAAATAAATAAAGCCAAGTTCACCCCACAACTTTAAAAGCTATTATAGGTCATTATTGAAGGACTGGGACTGGACAGATTTCCCAAGATGTATATATCTTGCTTTTGATAATAACAACAAATGTTCTATTAGCTAAAATGCGCTGTATGCCACAGAGTACTGGGATCGTAATCCTTATCCTAGTTCCAGTTTAGAGGAAGACTTGGAAGGAGGCCTACGGGGACCAAGGAGAAACTCTTTTACCCACAGTTCTATTACATCCCATCCCTGATGCTCATCTGCTTTTGTTTGCACCTCTTCCCCCACTCATCCCTGTTCCACCTACCCCTTTACTTCTTTTTTTTTGTTTTTTGTTTTTGAGTCGGAGTCTCACTCTGTCACCCAGAGTGGAGTGCAGTGGCACTCTCACGACCACCACAGTCTCGACCTGCTGGGCTCAGGCAGTCCTTCCACCTCAACCTTCCAAGTAGCTGGAACTACAGTCACGTGCCACCACACCAGCTAATGTTTTTTGATTTATTGTAGAGACGAGGTCTCACCAAGTTGCTCAGGCTGGTCTTGAACCCTGGGCTCAGGCAATCCTCTCACCTCCACCTCCCAAAGTGCTGGGATTACAGGTGTGAGGCACCACACCCAGCCTTTATTTATTTATTTATTGTAGACACAAGGTCTTGCCAAGTTGCCCAGGCTGGTCTCGAACTCCTGGGCTCAGGCAACCTCAAAGTGCTGGGATTACAGGCGTGAGCCACCGCACCTGGAGTTTGGTAGAATTTTTAAAAGTCTAGTTTAAATCCAATTAATTTTAGTCTGGCAAAGATTCTATCCTTGTAGCTGTTTGGAAATGGGATACAGTTAGCATAGAGGGCTCTCTCACCTTTAAATGCAGAATAGTCTGTACATTTCTTTCTTTTTTTTTTGAGTTGGAGTCTCACTCTGTCACCCAGGCTGGAGTACAGTGACACACTCATGGCCACCACAGCCTTGACCTGCTGGGCTCAGGTGATCCTTCCACCTCAGCTTTCCCAGTAGCTGGAACTACAGGCGTGCTCCACCACACCCAGCTGATACT
>CAUYQG010061080.1:0-19425 GCA_963574415.1 Tarsius wallacei | reverse complement strand
CATTTTGGTTGCCAAGTTGTTAGTTAATAGTTGCTGTGGTCACTAAGTTGCTATGTAGCCAATGCTGCAAATTTTACCTATAAAAGTTTGTCACAAACTGCACCAATTTGTCAAGAGTTTTCGTTCCTACTCTTGACCCACATGTTTAATAAATTCATAATTAATTAAACTCAACCTACTGGCATAGCTTCTTCTCACTTACTTGGTCATACCATTATCATTAAGAATGTTTGGACCACATGTTTTTTGAGTTGGAGTCTCACTCCTTTGCCCAGGCTAGTCTCAAATCCTCAGGCTCAGGCAATCCTCTTGACTTGTTATGACCGAGTAAGCGAGAAGAAGTTATGCCAGCAAATTGAGTTTAATTAATTATGAATTTATTAAACGCACGGGTCAAGAGTAGGCCAACGCAAGAAAAACTCTTGGCAAATTGGTGCAGTTTGTGACAAGCTTTTATAGGTAAAATTTGCAGCATTGGCTACGTAGCAACTTAGTGACCATAGCAACTATTAACTAATGACTTGGCAACCAAAATGGGAACTTTGCTTGTTAGGGAGTTTTGATTAATTTCATGTCAGGTAGGTATAGCCAGTGCTCAGAAAGTCCCTGGAGTTCTGCTATTAAGATATAGTTTAAAGTAGTTACATAGAGACAAGGAAGAAGAATCATTATACAATGGAGTTACCTTGGTTAGGTCACTAACAGAATGTAAGAACAAACTATGAAAATTTCAAAGCGCAACATTTGATTTCAGTTAACAAAGCATGCAATTACATGGAAGCTATGACAAAGGAGTTCTGTAATGGTCAGCAGGCAACAGTCAGCATAACCTGCCCAAAGGAGACAAAGCTGGGGGTCATGTGGTCATGGGAATGTTACTGTAATTACACATATGCATTTATTCTTAGGTCAGGCAGGTGAACTAAGATGAAAGTTTTAAACAAAATGGAGTAAGATGGTTAATATTATTACTTTGCTAGCAATTTGATTTTATTAACTGATTTAGCTTATTTCAGTATAAACTAACCCTACATATCTTGGCTTGTCAAAAATTACATGTTAGTTTCTGGCAAGCACCATATTAGAGCTACAATTTTTTTATTACTGATCCAGCACTTGTTCTTTATAGCCAGCTGCCTACTGTAAAGAATAATGTAATTCAATACTTTGTTTTTGCATCTGTACTAATAAAGTCTACATTTCAACTTAAATTTCTTTAATGGCTTCATAAAAACTGTGAGAAGATAGATTTCCAATAGTAAAGATTTTTTTGACCACATAAAAGAAACAAATACTGGTGATTAAAAATGTCTAAAATTAAAAATCTACACTTAATATGAATACTTGTCATTTTAAAATGTATTTCTTTGTCTAAAGAGGCATCAATATTTAATTAGAAACAGTTATGCTATTCAAAAAGTATGATTAAGCAATAAGCAATGACATATTTAAATAAACAGTGGGCTTGCTTTTCATAAAGAATTAGACCAACTTGTTTGAAATTTACTCCTTTTAAGCTAAAAGAATATTATCATATTTATGACTATCAAGAAAGAAAACAATTTGATTTGAAAATGTTATTCAATTTTCTTCATTGTAAACCCTGAACAAAGCTAGCAAGTGAGCAGAGAAAAGAATATGTGAATGAATGAATGTGTTCCAATTGCTTTCAATTGTTTGTTATAGAACAATGACTTACATATAGAAGGGACAAAGTTAGCATATTAGTTGAAGGATCAAAGCTCAAGAAAGGTAAGTGCTATGAACTGAATGTCTCCTCCCAAAATTATATGTTGATTCCCTACTCCACAATGTGATGGTATTTGAAGGTGGGACTCCAGGAGTCAATTAGGTTTAGATGAGATCATGAGAAGAACCCCTGATGATGAGATTAGTGCCTTAAAAAAAGAGGAAGAAACCAGGGTTGGTTCTCTCTTTCTGCAATGTGATGACCCAACAAGAATGTGGCCACCTGCAAACCAGGATGAAAGGCCTCAGCAGACATGAAATCTGCTGGCACCTTGATCTTGGACTTCCCAGCCTTCAGAACTGTCTGAAACAAATGTCTGTTGTTCATTGTATTTTGTTATAGCATTTTGTTATAGCAGCCTAAATTGACTGAGACAGTGGGGACTATAAAGACAATCCTTTGCTCTTTTAATAAATGTAATTTAATTTATAATTACTGAAAAAATGATTTATCATAATGGGAGCTGTATATATTTGAGGGAAATTAGGAAACTATTACTTTGACAGAAATTTGAAGAAGGAGGTATATCACTATTTTCAAAAGAAGGAAAAACAGTTTAGATACTGGAAAATTCAGAGCAGTGATGTAATGTTATTCTGTGAGAAACTTACAGGTAAATACATTCTAAAGAATGTATTCTGAAACACAAGCACCCCTGAGACCTGTAAGGGGAGAAGATAGTTTTCCCTGGCCAAATCGTTATGAGAAATTCTATATTTTATTCAAACTACATAACCACAATGCACACATATCATAAACAATACAAAAATGTTCTTATAATTTATTACATTATTAAATATTTATATTTATTTATATATAAGGTATCACACAGCATATCTGTGGGTTCTGCATCTACTAATACAACCAACTGCTCATCAAAAATATTTGAAAAATACAAAATAAAGTATATAACAATTTTAAAAAGTAATACAAATTAAAAACCAACACAGTATGACAACTAATTAAATAGTACTAATGTTGTGTTTGGCATTTTAGGTAATCTGGATATACTGAAGGGTGTGCATGGGTTATAGGCAAATATAAGGAAATAGAGCATCTGTGGATTTTGGTATCCACAAATTTTTGTATCCATTTGAGAAGCAATCCTTCATAGATACCCAAGAACAACTGAATATTAACACTTCTTTTCTTTAATTATGTTCACCATTTTAAAATCTAACTTTCCTCGCCTGCACTCCAGCAACTAAAACAAAACAAAACACAAAACAATTAACAATCGTGCTAAATGGTATCACTTTAAATTCACAGGAATCAGCCTCAATTAGAGCCTTGTCATTGTCTGACAATCTTGAAACCTATCTCTTATCTTCCCATTCCCTGCTTAATTGAAAGAATATGTCAAACATTCTTTCTTTACAAACCTCTAACAATTCCCTCTAACTCCTTCTCACTCTCACCTGAGGAAAAAACAAAAATCTAAAGAGACTATCCCAGTGTTCCCATTAACAGTCCTACCGTCTTCTCTGCATCTCTACCCTTGTCATCTGTCTCACCTCCTGATAGGACTGGCTATTTCCCCCGGTTTCCCTAAGGTAATTATCTATTGTGCACCAGATTTCAACTGATGATTACTCAGCGACTTTACTCCTATAACTTCCTTCTTCTTTCTCTTCTGCTGCATCGGTGGAAAATTTCTCTTTTATACTATTTCCAGCAGCATTTTAAAAAAGCATATGGAAGATCACACCATGAAAAATAAATTCTCCTTTGACCACTAACTTCTCTCCAGTTACCACTTCATTTCTTCCCATTTACAGGAAAACCCAGGAAAAAGTTGACAATACTTGCTCTCTCCTAACAGGAAATACCTTGTGAGACTCTAGGCAGATAACAGGGCAACCCATCTGGACTTATGGACCTTCAGAACTGTGAGGTAATAAATGGATGTTGCTTCAAGCTGCTTAATTTGTGATGGTATGTTGTGCAATAAAAGGAAACTAATTCAGATTGAGGAAGAACTGCAGTTTTTGGAGACATAGCCATGGAGAATGAGATATTAGAATGAAGACTTACAAATGTGGATATTTGGCTTAAGAGTGCACTAGGCAGAACGAGATCACCTGTGCAAAAGAATGAGGCAAGAGCCTGGAAGGAGGAGGAGGGACTTGGAGGTCAAAGTGGCTGGAATGGAATGACCCGAAGATGAGACCAAACCAGGGAACCTGAGGGATCTGGAGCAGATAGTGTAGAACTTAGGAGGCCATTGTGAGGACTTTGGATTTTCACTGGATGACATGGGAAGACAACACAGGATTTTTTTTAGCAGAGAATTGTCATAGGTGACTTTGTACTTACACAAGAGCAACAGTAGAAGCAAGGAGAACAATTGTAGCAAGTTAGGTTTGAGGCAGATTGCATCATGGTGGAAGCAAAGGAGATGCAGAAATGTGTTCAGATTTGAACATTTATTACTGAAATTTTATTTATTCATTTATTTTAACTTTTTTTTTAATAAAGATGTGGGGTAAAACTCAGGATTAGGTACATAAGTAATCTACATGCAGGTGAAGTTTGGGCCTCCAACTGGTACTCACTTCCCCTAGGTTAGGACCAGATATGCTTTATGTTGTTATGCGCCCTTTCCCCCACCCCAACCTGTCAACCTGGCAGTGTCCCTTGATGGCCAATCTCTGCCTTATGTTATTGTGATAAATGTTCAGGTCCCACTTATGAGTGAGAACATGTGATATCTGGTTCTTTGTTGCTGTGATAGATCACTAAGTATGAGTGTCTTCAGCTCCATCCAATTTTCTATGAAGTCCATGATTTTGTCCTTCCTTATGGCTGTATGATATTCTATCGTGTAATATGTACCACATTTTCTTTATCCAGTATACTTTTGATGGAAGTAGGTTGGTTCCATGTTTTTGCTATTGTGAATACTGCAGCAATAACTGTACATGTGCAGGTATCTTTTTTGTAGAAAGATTTGCGTATTGACATTTTATATTCAACCAAAAACAAGTGGCTCACTGGAGAAATGTTAATGATTGAGTTGTGCTGCTTTGATCTGATGAACTTGTTGCAGGATTGTGGAGGGTTATGGCAATATGTCCACTTGGCTGGGCCACAGTGCCCAGATATTTAGTCAAACATAATTCTAGATTATTTTTACAAGAGAATAGCATTTCAATCAGTAGACTTTGAGTAAAATAGATTACCCCCCATAAAGTGGATGGGTCTCATCCAGTTTGTTGAAGGTCTTAATAGAAAAATGCTGACCTCTCTCAAAGAAGGGGAAATTCTGCCAGCAGACAGCCCTTGGATACAAACTGTAGCATCAACTCTTTCCTGAGTATCCATCTTGTTCACCTACTATGTAGATTTGGACTTGCCAACCTTCACAACCGTGTGAGCCAATTTCTTAATATAAACCTGTGTCTAACAAATCTTGTTGATTTTATTTCTCTGGAGAACTTTGACAAATACAAGAGTATTTGGAATTCTGCAGACAAGGGACATCTGAACAGGGTGGAAGCAGTAAAAACCTTACCCTGAATTGTGTTTTCTTGTTATGGGCTGTGTCAGACCCAGGAAACACTCCCAGGAAAAACAAAGGACAGAAAGAAAAGATCCCTGTCTAACCCTGAGACTGCTCTCATTTTGGAAACACTGCTTAACTACTCTAGGTTCCAGATTCTTCATTTAAAAACAGGCATATAACTAACCTTATCCAGTTGTTGAGAAAAGTAAATGTCACAATGCATATAAAGTATCTAGTAGTATGCCAGGCTCAAAGTGGGCTCTTAATAAATGGCAGTGTTATTATTACTGTCTCCCATTCAAAGGACATTTTGTGGCTGTCATGACTGTTAACAATACAAGGGATAATAACAGTAGAAGTGATAATAATAACTTCCACTGATTTGACTCATGCAACATTTTAAAGCACTAGCATATATTTTTTTCGTTATTATGCCACTGGTAACCTGTGTAGATTATTGTGTTTCTAACATCAGTGGAAACCAGAAAAATGTTACATGATTTTGTACTTAATTAAAGACAGAAAATTATCTGTTGCTATGTGTAAATCCAACATTCTGCATCATATGGATCTTGTGATATGTAATCATAGTTGAAATGGTTACTGAATCAAAAGTCAATAAAATGTTAATGGAAAAAGAGTGAAAATAAACATACATAGTTGCTACAATAATTTTCTAATAAAAATCTGTAACATTTTCACTAGAAAATTTATTTTAAAATAAACCCCATAAATAAAATTTGTATGCATCTTAGCACCCAATCATGCATATATTGTGCTTTTAATGGAATTTCACAAAATTTCACCAGAAACAATGTTAATTATTATTTGATGTTTTCCAAAGGATTTCAAAAAGTGCAATGACAGCTATTATAGTTTAGTTGCTTTCCCAAAGACTAGATTTATTTTTTTAATACTTTAATTGCAAAGACTATGATATGATTAATAATAACAATGGCTATGTATGCACACATACTGCTACTATCTTATACAACAGGTTGCCAGCAAAAAACATAAAGGCTTTACAAGCCCATGTAAACAGCACTATAGTCCTATGAATAAAATGTCTTTTCTCATTTTCCAAATGGATATCATTGATATCAAAAGAGGTCAAATATTTTCTCTAAGGTTTTACAGCTAGTAGAATAGAGCTGTACTTGAATCCATGTCTGTCCGTAGCAGAACAGAGTTAATCACTCTCAAGTTTCATTTCATGAAAGGTACTAGGAGTATTGTTAAAAAGCAGATTCCTGGAACTACACCAGACCTACTAGATCAGAAGTTCTGAGCATAGGGCTCAGGAGTTTGTATCTCTAACATGTAACACTGGTAATAATCCTGGCACAAGAAGATGATCAGGAATCTACATTATCATAAGCATTGGACTGCTTGGTAGTTGAATTATGAAGTTATTTTAAAAATATAATTTGCAAGCTGTGTATCTGACAAAGACCTAGCATCCAAGATCTACAGTGAATTCAAACAAATTGACAGGTAGAAAAGAACCCTATTTAAAAGTGAGCAAGGGACAAGAACAGGACACTTATCAAAGGAAGACATTCAAGCAGCACACAAACATATGAAAAAATGCCCAGCTTCACTAATGATCAGAGAAATGTAAATCAAAATTACAATGAGATACCACCTAACATCAGTAAGGATGACTATCATTAAAAAGTCAATCAACAATGGGTGCTGGTGTATTCCTTTTTTCTCCGCATCTTCACCACCCCCCGTTAATGTTTGTTTTATTAATGATGGCCATTCTTACTGAAGTTAGGTGGTATTTCAGATGGGTTTTGATTTGCATTTCTCTGATGATTAGTGAGGTTGAGCACTTTTTCATGTGTCTGTTGGCTGCCCATATATCTTTTTTTCAGAAGTGTCTATTTGTGTCTTTTGCCCACTTTTTAATGGAACTGTTTATTTTTTTCCTTTTGTCATGTTTTAGTTTCTTGTAGATCTTAGATGTTAGGCCTTTGTCAGATACAGTTGGCAATTTTTTTTGCCATTCTGTGGGTTGTCTACTCACTCTCTTGATGATCTCTTTTGCTTTGCAGAAGCTTGTCAGTTTGATGAGATCCCATTTGTCTATCTTATCTCTTATGACGTAGGCACTTGGGGTTTTGATCAGGAATTGGTTGCCAGTTCCAAATTTCATAAGGGTGTCTCCTGTGTTTTCTAAGATTCTTATAGTTTGAGGTTTTATGTTTAGGTCTTTGATCCATTTAGAGTTAATTTTTGTGTATGGTGATAAGTAGGGGTCCTGTTTCAACCTTCTTTGTGTGATCAGCCAGTTTTCAAAGCACCATTTACTGAAAAGGTTCTCCTCTCCTCAGTGGTTGTTGTTGGAGGCTTTGCAAAGAAGAGTTGGCTGAGAAACTGAGGCTTTGCTTCCAGAATCTCTATCCTGTTCCACTGGTCTGTATGCCTGTTCTTGTACCAATACCAGGCTGTTTTGATTATTGTAGCCTTAATGGTAAAGTTTGAAGTCTGGAAGTGCGATACCTCCTGTTTTGTTTCTTTTGCTAAGGATAGTTTTGGCTATTTGTGGTCATTTATGTTTCCATATAAATTGCTGTATTGTCATTTCCAGGTCTGAGAAGATTGATGTTGGTAATTTAATGGGTATTGCATTGTATCTGTAGATTGCCTTTGGTAGGATGGACATCTTAACAATGTTGATTCTTCCTATCCATGAGCATGAAATATTTTCCATTTGTTTGTGTCTTCTTGGATTGCTTTGAGCAGCATTTTGTAGTTCTCATTGTAAAGGTCTTTCACATGTCTGTTGCCGCCTGGATATCTTCTTTTAGGAAGTGTCTATTCATGTCTTTTGCCCACTTTTTAAAGGGGCTGTTTGTTTGTTTTTTTCCTTTCAGAGCGTGTGAGTTCCTTGTAGATCGTAGATGTTAGGCCTTTGTCAGATATAAAGACAAATATTTTTTCCCGTTCTGTGGGCTGTCTCCCTGCTCTCTTGATTGTTTTTTTGGCTTTGCAGAAGCTTGTCAGTTTGATGAGGTCCCACTTGTCTATCTTATCTCTTATGGCCTGGGTACTTCGGGTTTTGATCAGGAATTGGTTGCCAGTTCCAACTTCCATAAGAGTGTTTCCTGCATTTTCTAAGGTTCTTACAGTTTGGGGTTTTTACGTTTAGGTCTTTGATCCATTTAGAGTTAATTTTTGTGTATGGTGATAGGTAAGGGTCCTGTTTCAATCTTCTGCATGTGTTCAGCCAGTTTTCCCAGCACCATTTATGAATAGATTCTCCTTTCCCCAGTAGTTGTTATTGGGGGCTATGTCAAAAATGAGTTGGTTGAGGAATTAAGGCTTTGCTTCTGGAATCTCTATCCTGTTCTATTGGTCTATGTACCTTGTTTGTACCAATACCGGGCTGTTTTGATTACTGTAGCCTTATAGTAAAGTGTGAAGTCGGGAAGTGTGATACCTCCTGCTTTGTTTCTTTTGCTAAGGATAGTTTTGGCTATTTGTGGTCATTTTTGTTTCCATATAAGTTTCCGTATTGCCATTTCCAGGTCTGAGAAGAATGATATTGGTACTTTAAGGGGTATTGTGTTGAATCTGTAGATAGCCTTTGGTAGGATGGACATCTTAACAATGTTGATTCTTCCTACCCATGAGCATGGAATATTTTTCCATTTGTTTGTGTCTTCTTGGATTTCTTTGAGCCGTGTTTTGTAGTTCTCACTGTAAAGGTGTTTCACTTCTCTGGTTAGGAAGATGCCAAGGTATTTCATTTTTTGTGTGGCTATTATGAATGAGATTGTGCTTTTTATTTGGTTCTCCACTTGCTTGTTTTTGTTTCATAAGAATGCAACTGTCTTTTGCACATTTATTTTGCCCCCTGAGACTTTGCCAAAGTGCTTTATCAGCGCAAGCAGGTTTTTGACAGATTTCTTGGATTTTCGAGGTATAGGATCATATCAGCAGCAAAGAGGGATAACTTGACTTCCCCTTTTCCTATTTGGATAACCCTGATTTCCTTCTCTTGTCTAATTGCTCTAGTTAGAACTTCCAACACAATGTCGAATAGGAGGAGTGAGAGTGGGCAGCCTTCTCTTGTTTCAGTTTTCAGGGGAAATGTTTCCAGTTCCTGTCCATTTAGCAATATGCTGGCTATGGGTTTATCATAGATTGTGCTTGCTCTTTTGAGGCATGTTCCTTCTATACTTAGGCGTTTGAGGGTTTTTATCTTGAAGGAGTGCTGGATTTTTCAGAAGTCTTTTCTGCATCTAATGATATAATCACATTATTCTTGTTTATACATCTGTTGATGCATTTAATTACACTTATGGTCTTGCAGAAGTTGAAACAGTCCTGCATCATTGGGATGAAGTCTACTTGGGCATGGTGGATGATTTTTGAGATGTGTTTTAGGAAGTATCAGACATTTAAATTAAGATTATAGACTAGTTTAATTTTTTAAAAAGTGTGATATTTTCTAATATTTCTACTGGGCAATGAGACTTGTTTGAATTGACTCATATCAGTTTTATGGATAAAATTGTAACAGCCCATATAATACAAAATATTAGATAGTTAAAATTCTTTTATAGTTAGATGTGTAAAACATGTTTCTAATAAATTGAGGAGTTCTACATATTTTCACCCTACTAAATTTGCACTTTATCTAATTTTCATCAGACCATTGTCTTTGATCTTCCTGTCACATTCCATGTTTTTTTTTCAGTTAAACAAAATTCATACCCAACCTTGACAAATTAAAAATAAGGTGTTTGGTTTTTTTCTGTCTCATTTCTGCCTTTCATTTTTGTCATCCTAACAATAAATCACTAGAATATTCACAAACATGCCCATTGCACAAAATCAAAGAGACTAGATACAGTCTAGCATCAGCACTACTTTTGTGTGTGTGTGAGGAAAGGGCTACATAGAACTTTCCATGTAATAACACACTGGTGTATTACTTTATTTCTAATGAAAACTTAAGGTAAGTATTAGTTTATCTGAGTCCTTGTTTCTCAATGTTACTGTAGAAAAAATTATGCAGTGATATACGTAATCACAAATATTGTGTAACAGATTATTGCAAAATACCAATTTAAAAAAAGAAACTAACTTTTCTTACATTTCTATGAAAGACTAAAGCACAAGTTAAAAATGTGATATGACATAAGATAAGTGTATAGAAGACAATGGAATGGTATCTGGAAAATGCTTTTTGGAAAGATGAGTCAATATCTGAATGAGCAGTATACTTAAGAACCACTTTAGGCTAAATTTTAGCAAACTAGAAGGCACAGCAGATTCAATTAAAAAGAGTCAGCCAAGTAGGCAGGTAAAAAATAACTAAAGATCAGGATTCTATAAGAATTCACATGCATACACACATATATACATTCACATACATATTTTATGATACACTGATATATAAAATGTGTGTATAAAACAGCAAAAATTGCAATTGAGTCAAAAGTAGAAGATATTTAGTAAGAAAAACAGTAACAACAATAATCACAAGACATAGTGTACTTGTATCTATATAAGTGATCTGCTGATGACTTTGGACTATATATTGTTGTTTTAAAAACAGGAAAAATGATCAATGGTTCTTTGATTCAGAAAGCAATTGGATGAGAAAATATTTGTACATTTTTGTTCCTTATCTGGAGTACTTTTTTTTCATATGAAATAAACCAATGAAACAAAAACAAAAACAAAGGATGTTGCAGCTTAAGGTAATGAAATAACAAGAGTACATTTACTCTTAGTAAATGAATTTACTTAGATACAGACTAATTATATGTTATAGTGTTAAGCAAAATTAAAGATTTATAATAAAGCTACAACTGTGTTTGAAATTTTTTTCAGAATGGTAGGTGTGCTCATAGACTGGATGTAAACCAATGGTCAATTAGGGGAGAAAGAAAAGAATATTCTTGAAAAATATAGGCTCATATCAAATTATGGAACATTTCTGTGGCTTATAAAACACATAGTGTGAGAATATTATATTGTATTAGTAAGTTAATCCCTGTTTTTCTGCCATTCCTGGAAGGTGCTAGAAAATATTGAAAAATAATTATATTTCACTTGGCAAAATATTTATGTTTGGTGGACAAGCCTAAGAAGAGAATAAGAAAAACAGGTTAAATAAGAGTAATAATAACCTTAAAAATTCAATGCTTCACTGGCCACATGAAGGTTGATCAATGACTTTACATAATCTGTGGATATTGGTGAGTTTCCAATTTTTGTTTTAACTTTAGTAACTGGGAAGAAAGAGGTAAGCAACATTGCAGCAGTTCTCCAACTCCTTTACCATAGGAAAAAAGGTTCCTGGGAAGTAAAAAGAGACATGACCCAGTTAACATTCATTGTAAACTTGCTAATGACCAAAGTGACAAATGCACTAAAAACGATTTGCTAACAGGAGAGACTTTATCTTTAGAACACTTTTAATCAGATGTACCCATTCTGCCTAAGAATCTGAAATTCATGGGTTGATGAAGCATGGCAATCTGGAAAAAAGTGTCTGGCAAGTTATTTCTCAGTTTGAAATAGTGATGTTTCATTTCCAAGCCTGTCTTTTCTGTGTCAGTGATGTGATGACTCATATTACTTAAAGACATTACAAATACCTGGGTTGGCGGGTGCCCAGGGTGGGAAGAATGGACACGAGGAAGGGCACTGAAAGTCCCAGACCTACTCTGTGATTCCTTACATCTTTGAAATTATAAGTAATGTTTGCTATTCAGTAAGATGTTGTAGTCTTGTATGTATTAACTTAACAATTTAATTTAAAAGCCAGGTATTAAAAACTGATCCCTTTTAATACATTTAAAACAATAGTTAATAAGTAATTTATATAGACAGAATGTATACATGTGTTAAATATGATAAAATTAGAACTAGTTGGTGAGTGAAGGAGTGATTAATAGAGTTGACTCCCTTCTAGATCTTCCAATCACAGTCTCTTTATTTCCACCTCAGATGAGTCTCAATGGAACAAATTATAAACTCTTAGTGTCCTAGAAAGATCTTGATATTTGCATGGAGGTAGAAATGACTTGCATTTGGATCTCTAGTTTCTCACTTACTACAATTTTCTTTTTAAATTGCTTAAATTCTGTTAAACTCAGTTTTCTCATTTGTGAAATGTAGATATACTGGAAGTGCCATGTAGCTAAATTTTAAACATTTGTGATAGACCTATAACATAAAAAAAGAAATATGAAAAAATTATTGTAGCAAGTGTCCAGTTGGAATTTCAGAGGATTCTGTCCTTGATCAAGTCCTGTTTTATTTTTTTTATTAATACCTAAAGGATCATCTGAATTTTAGAACATAGACTATCAGCATTATGCATTCTCAAAAATTTTACATGTTATAATGATGGTTTGAAAGACTAACACAATAGATGACAGATAGAGTCAATATTTGAAAAAGAAATCTTGGGAAGGCATCCTTAGAGCAAGAAATTATAGTCTCCATAAAAAAAAAAACCAACAAACAGAGCCTGAGAGTCTTCATGAACCTTAAAGTTTCATGAACCTCTAAAAGTTCCTCTTCTACTGATGAGGGATAGCAATACAGAGAGGAGATGCTGGGGATTCAGTAAGAATTAGCAACATGGCAGAGTGTTTCCTTCCGCACTTATGCTAAAAAAACCTGGGTTACTCAGGCATTGTATAAAAAAAAGATTTGTTGGGTGGCTGGTATGTGTTTACAAGATCAACTTTTTAATATGATATAAGAAGTAGTGACTGAAAAAATCCTTCTTTTCTAAAAAAGCATATATCTCCCTCCCTTGCTCCTACATAAATGAAACCTGTAATTCAAATGGTAAAGACTTACCCCAATTTTTAAAAAGGTGGCTGCAATAATACTTCACTTAAACACAGATCTACTAGAAAGCTAACACATTAAGCTGTCAACTGTTAACATAGACAGCTTTACTGTCAGTGTGAGTACAAGCACAGTTAAGAATAACGAACTTAAAAAAATGGAATATATGTCAAGTGAATGTCAATGTTGAAAACATGGACAGAATTCCTTTAAAGCATCAGATAGTAGTAGGTCATTCTTCTCAGGCCAGGCTACAGGGGCTTATAACTAATTTTTTTATGTTGTTGTCTTTTGTTGCTTTGTTTTATTTTGTTTCATCACTGTATTAGGACTCAAGGAAAATCTAAGTTAACAGTTAGTATTATAACTGCAATATGAGCCGGGCATGGTGTCTCAGCCTGTAATCCCACCATTTTGGGAGGACGAGGCGAGTGGATTGCCTGAGCCCACGGGTTCGAGACCAACCCGGGCAACTTGGCGAGACCTCGTCTCTACAATAAAAAAATTAGCTGGGTGTGGTAGCGCTCACCTGAAGTTCTGGCTACTTGGAAAGTTGAGGGGGAAGGATCACCTGAGCCCAAACAGATCAAAACTAGGGTGGCCATGAGTGTGCCACTGCACTTCAGCCTGGGCGATAAAGTGAGACTTCAACTCAAAAAATAAAAATAACTGTAAAATGTCCTTCAGACCTTTGTGCAAATTCTAAGACACATATTTATTGTCATTAAATATATATAACTGTCATCATTGAGATGGAAAGTAGAAAGTCCTGGAATTTGAACTATTCTCTCACGGCTATCAATATTGACCTTGACTTTTTTTTTTCATTGCTGCTTCTAAAGATAATTGGATATGATTTTCTAGATATAGTTGTCTGATTAATTTTAATCTTCCCATCTTCAAATTCTATACAAAGCACTGTGTACGCAATCATTTTTGACACATTCTTTGGCCATTTTCATAAAATTTATTTTATACCATTCCTGTTGCTGTTTGGACAGATATCTTGAGATGAGTGGGAGATGCCTGACTGTTGCAGTCCAGATTGTTTTACAAAGTGAGAAAATTAAGGAACACTACCTTTATAAGATGTCTTTTTAAAAAACATCTTAACATTGAATGTGCTGTTTCCAAATAACAGTGGCACAGGAGATGTACCTTATAATTTGGAGCTATTCTTGGGGCAGATGGAGAGGCACTATATGTCTTCCTTCTATAGTCATATAAATTCTATAATGAGCATTAACATTATTTCTTGGTTTTCTTGTTTATGTCTCTAGAGGTTCAAATTTGTGTAAAGGTCTGCAAGTCAGAAACTACCATAGAGCTGTTATCCTTTCTAAGAGCAAGCAAATCTATGTGCTTCTCTCTCTCTCTCTCTCTCTCTCTCTCTTTTTAACTTGGGGTAATTTATTCACTTCCTAGATAGCAGTAACTGCTTCCTGATGGGCCAAGGCTTTCATTGTCCATCAGTCTTCTTTTATTTTTTCCTCATATCAGGCGCACTTCACTTTATTAGCGCAAATCTACAAATAAAATCAGATCTATAATTTGATTTTAAAATGAATGGGTTTATTTATGTTTTAACAAATAGTTTTGTTCTAATCAAAATTCTTCTCTTTAAACGTTATATCAAAACAAATCTTTAAACATTTTCTCTACCTCATCATGTATTAAATTAGGCATACAATTTTAAAAGTTCATAGATGTTTAGAACAAATAATATCTCATTAAGTTATTTAAAATAAACTACTGCAAAAATGATCAGACTCTAACTAATAGAAAGTAAGTACAGTGGGTATTCAGCTCTTTGTTTCTGTGATAGATCAATTCCACTTAATTTGCTGAGAATTCCATGATTTTTTTCTTTTTTATGGCTGTGTTATACCCCACATATCTGTAATAAAATAGAATAAAATATAAGAAAAGAAAGTGAGCCATTATAAGAATGGTGACTCATGAGTAAATGATGATGATTTATGATGACTACAATCTTGTTTCTGAGGATCATGTCTACATTACACATTTTATAGTCATTTTTTCCTTTTGTTATGTAGTCACTGAGCAAATATAACTTGGAACATGAACATCTAAAACTGTGCTAAATTCTGCTAGTAATTTTCTTGTCAAGCCTGCTTTCCTACCAGTGGATAGAGGGGATCAGATAGAGGTAACTGCTAGAATTTTGCTTGTATGTAGAAGAGGTAATTGGCTATCATGGGTCAAAGGTAAGAATAGAAATGAATATACTTTTCAAGGCATTCATTGAATAGCTACTATTTACAAGACATCCTAAATATAATGTGCCATATATTTCTGAAGGTAATGCCAAAACTCAGAAAATTAATTTTTAAAAAAATATGACGTGATTAGTATATATCTATTTCACCCTCAAAATTTATTTTTATCTCCACCGTAGAACTATAGTAATGTTTATTAAATTTCATTGAAAGAGAACATTTTATGTGCCTTGGTAAATAAACCATATAATTAAAAGCACTGACTTGCAAAGTGCCTTGTACTTTATTTTATTTTGGCTGTTAATGAATCTCATCCAGACAAAATGCCTCTGTGTTCAATAAAGACATAGATAAAGTCAATAAGGAAAAGGCTAAGCCACTGAGAGCTCATTATCCAATACAAAATATGTTGAAACCCATATTCACAATGTACTTATGCAAGGGAATTGTCAGTTTTAGAAGAAATATAATAAATTTCTTCAAAGATGTTTAGTACTTCAACTGCTGAACAAAAGATTAAGCACACTGTGATATAATTCTTATGGTTTAGGTAAATAAAAAGCCACTTTAACGTGGGTTTTGTGTATGTGCATTTCCACATACCACTGCAAAGAGTAAGCATGCATTATAGGGGAAAAGACTGAGTGGTGCAAGGGCAGTTTGTCCTCCTGAATTATGTAGAACTTTCCTCAGTAAAGTGCTCATAGCACATAATTTAGCAAAGTCACTCCAGGAACCTGAGTCTTTCCTCATAGTCTTCATTGCACATCTCCCTTTTAGACACTTGTCTCTCATTCCGTCATAATTCAAGACCCCAGACATGCACTTCACTCTGGCTAGCACCTTCACAAACCTCAAATGAGATTGTCTTACCCATGAACCACTTTCGTCTTTTCTGTCCCTTCTGGAATTAGCCTCATAATTATGTATTCCTCCCTCCTCAAATTTACTTACCAAAAAAATCCCAGAATGCAAGTATTTCTCAATCAAGTGATGACCTAGACACTAAATTAAAAACAGTCTTTGAGCTTGCTTCTGTTCTTAAATGTACCTTTCTTAAGGCTTCTTAAGAGTATACACTTTCTCAAAACTGCCTCTCTCTTGAAGAGTTTGAGTTCTAATTCTAGGACATCACTACTTGATGGATTTTTTTTTTATTCCTTAGAGTACAACCTAGTATGAGTTTTGAATTCCCTCAAGATAGTTTGCAGTAAATGTATAATATCAGAAAATTAATGAAAAAAAATAAAAATTAACTTCATCCAACAAAAAAACTAAAATTTGCAACAATTTTCTTTAAACTGAGCATCATTTATAATACAAAATGCTTGCTATCTATGGCTGTGAAACAAATGTAGCCTTTAAATAACAACAATTTATTATATCTCTTAATTCTACAGGCATTTCTTCAGCTTTGTGTGGAGTTAGCTATGTCATTGAGATGGTTAGGAGGACCAGAATTGTCTTGTAAGATGGCTGGAAGTTGGTTCTAGCTGTTGGTTGGAAACTGGGTCTTCTTCATTTGGAAACTCGGACTTCTTCACAGGAAAAAGGTTGGATTCTAAAAAGAACCTTTCCAAGAAGGAAGTACATTCTGCCAATCATCATAGGGTTGGACTCAGAAATCTTCGAAATTATTCTATTTGTTAAAGCAGTCACAGGGACAGCACATATACAGGGGTGGAAGGGGGGAGGACTCTATTTTATGAAGAAGGACTGCATGTCAGTACAAGGAGCCAGCAAAGGGTAGCCACATATTCGGAGACTATCAATCTCACAGAGTCTGAGAGACACAGTTTTCCACAAGATCCCTTCTGAAAGAATGCAGTTTTTGCCCCTCAGGTATCAGTCTAAATCATCTGATAATTTCTTTCTAAAATAAAAGTCTAAAATAAACTTTCTTCCAAAGAACTCTGACTCACAGTGACGTGGTTAATTCCCCTCACACCTGACAAAGCAACGCCTCTCCTTTCAATAAGTAAAGTCTATGCAAAAAATACATTTCTCTGGGCTATTAAAATATTATACTGCTACAAAATACAAAGCAGATACAGTATGCACTGATTATCTTGTCATCAGAATGCCTCATTATGGCTTTCTTTTAATGAGGGTGCTATTTATGAGGTTCTTGAGCTGTGAAGTGCATTCTAATTAATTTTGGAATATTAATTGATTTTAAATATTCTATAGTTATAACCAAGAAGAATACATTTGTTTATTTGGCATAATCAATTCTGTGTTGTAAGTGGTTTATACTAACATGTTGGCTGATCATGCCTGTAAATATGGCAGTATACAAAATTAAAATGAAAATAGATATATTTGAGAAACTCAGTTTTGTACTAAATTAAGTTTTAATTGGGATCTGTTTTTAAAGAAGATTAACAATGTATCTCCATACATATGGTAAAATTATTCTAGAATGATGTCTATTAAAATGACCTAAATAAATCATCCATGCTTACATACTTGGTAATAGATTAAATGGCCAGCCTAGTTATCTATCGTCTATCCATCTATTTATCTATGTGTGTTGTTCATGACCATGTACCGTGCCTTCTCTTCCTGATAGCTCTGGTTGTTTGTTTTTTTTTTAACAACATTTTCTCTTTTTCACAGACATTTGAACTTTTAAATCAGGAGTCCATCACCACCTTTTCACTCGAGCATCATGACATTAATCCACTCGGCTGACATATGGCATAATTACAACTTGAGAAAATACACATAGACACAAGAATACATAGATTAGCCATGACCTTTTTAGTAAACACTAATTTATAAACTAGGCTATAGTGAATGTAAGGATGATCTTCTGTGTGTGTGTGTGTGTGTGTGTGTGTGTGTATGTGTGTGACATAAATATACAAGGGGGTGAAATGAGTCATGAATAATATAGGATAACAATACACAATAAACAAATGTTTTATTCTGGTAATATATTTTAGATCAAAGAGCTTCCTTTATAAAGTATACAAACACATCAGAATTTAAAACATGATGCTCAAAACCTTACAAAGTTGTTTAAGTTTTTAAGAAAGTCTATTCTCAAATAAGCATGAATAAATATGGAGGTCAAAGCACTTTTCTTTAAAATTCTGAATCTTTTGTCAACATGTTCATTTCCGCAAGAGAACAAGAGTCTAGTGGCCACTCTGCCACTAATCAGAACCACCACATAAAACCGTCCTTATCTTTAATAAAAATTATTATTGAAATATTTAAGAGCAGATGTTAAACTTTACAGGTTATAACTTAAGAACCATCTGTGCAAACTGCACACAACAAAACACGAATTTGTTCAAGAAGTAAAAAATTTCCATTGTTTGAGTTTTCTGGACCTTCTTGCCTTTAGCTGATTTAAAAAATTTCTTCCTGTAGTTATTCTTCCATCTTTTCAGAGTGGATTAGTAGAAGAAACTGGTATCATTTCAGTTAAATGTATAAGCCTTAATCTATGCAGATAAGCTAAAACATTTTTTAAAATGTATCTGAAATCTAAATTAGTGGACAGATTCTTCCATTATAAAGTTTAACAGATTTAAAAAAGTAATGACAAATGTTTTTAGATAGTTAATTTTTGTAATAAAAAAATGTAAATAATATCTGGCTTTACTAATTTTCCTTGGAAAACCCATTAGCAAACTAAATGGAACAAATTTCAATGCGTGATTGACTGTGTAGGAACTAACATACAAGGCATTCATTAAACAACATTAGTCAAAATATACTGGAAGGGAAACATTGCTTTTTAAAACTCATTTCAATGACAAGCGTGTGGTCTCCTCATCACTGCCTATGTTTACAATCTTGAAAGTCTAATTTTTCCTGTCTTACATTGAAAGACTAGAGTCATGGGTGCTGTGAGTTTAATATTTGCTGTGAGTTTAATATTTGCTGTGAATTTAATATTTGCTGTGGAAAAATTTATAGTTACTGTGAACTAGATGTAGAACATATAACAGGGTGTTATGCTGTGAAAAGTTTAAGTTTCATTATCATTAACCGGCTTATTCTGCTTCTGTGAACCCCACTGGCAATTTGTGAGTACTGAGGGGCTACTTTCTGTTTAAATTATAGCAAACGGACCCCTCTTAAGG
>CAUYQG010061078.1:0-20879 GCA_963574415.1 Tarsius wallacei | reverse complement strand
TTCAGAGTTACTTTCTAACTTGCCCAAAATTATACATCTAGCAAGTGGCAGAATCAGGATTCAAACTCAGGTCAGGCTAATGCCAAAGCTCATGACTATGCCTGGCTAAAAAATACTTTGAAAAGGGCTGGGTGCGGTGGCTCATGTCTGTAATCCTAGCACTTTGGGAGGTTGAGGTGGTAGGATTGCCCGAGCCCAGGCGTTTGAGACCAGCCTGGGCAACATGGCAAGACCTCATCTCTATAATAAATCAAAAAGTTAGCCAGGTATGGCCTATAGTTCCAGCTACTTGGAAAGCTGAGGTGGAAGGATCACCTGAGCCCAGCAGGTAAAGGCTGCAGTGGCTGTGAGTGTGCCTCTGCACTTCAGCTTGACAACAGAATGAGACTCCTACTCAAAAAAAAAAAAAAAAAAAAAAAAAAATATATATATATATATATATAAACTCACAAGAACAAAGGAGAGGTTACAACTGTAGATGAGAAATTCAACAAAGTCTGTCACCTGGAAGTAGTCAAGTTACAACTGACTTAGTAGACTGAGAAAATATGAAAACTAGATGCATGGAGTGGGATAGAGATAGGATTATAAGCCCCCAAAAAGCAGGCCAATTCTTGACACAGAATCTTGAAAAGGTCTAGAAATTGACAGCACCCCATCCTTCTAAAGGCACAGGTACAGAGTAAGATTGGACCCTGGAAGATCAACTAAAAATTCTTAAAAAGCAACAGTTATACCCTCAGATCTCTTTCTTCAATTTGTGCAGCCAGGTAACTACATTTCCCCAACCTGGGAGACAATTAGATTACTTTCTGGGAAAACCGGGCATAGCTGAGAGCCAGGGTGCAACTCTATGATGCATTTCCCACCCCCCAACTCACCCACGCTTCCTGAACACCAGCAGCCAGGCGTATACCCTCTAAGTAAGAGATAAGAGGGACCCCTCTTTGGGGAAACTGAGCATGATCAAGAGAAATGACCTACAGACACTGGCCTTTGGGCCCCCCGCCCATCATCCTCAGCAAAGCCCTCTAAAGTCCCACTGACACACACAAAATTTCCAATGAGCATCTTTAAATATGAAAGTCAAGAATCACCAGATAGGACAGGCTCGGTGGCTCAGCCTGTAATCCCAGCACTTTGGGAGGCTGAGGCAAGTGGATTGCCTGAGCCCATGGGTTCAAGACCCACCTGGGCAAGTTGGCGAGACCTCGTCTCTACAATAAATCAAAAACTAGCCAGGCGTGGTAGTGCGTGCCTGTAGTTCCAGCTACTTGGAAGGCTGAGGCGGAAGGATCACCAGAGTCCAGCAGGTTGAGGCTGCAGTGGCCGGGAGCATGCCACTGCACTCCAATTTGGGCGACAGAGTGAGACTCAAACTCAAACTCAAACTCAAAAAAAAGAATCACCAGATATTTGAGGAAAGCTTTACACATAAAACATAGAGGCCAAATAAAAAGGGAACTTGAAGAAAAGAGAGATAAGAGGGTGCAGGAAAAAACTTTAAAAAAAAAGATTATCATCACACAAAAAGATAAGGGAAGATATTGCAGCCATGAAGCAAGAACAGGAACCTATTTACAACAACAAAAATAACATTCAGAGAATAAGGAAGAGCCCTTGGAAATAAAAAATTTATTACATTAACATTTCCAAAGAAGGGATGGAGGAAAAATTAGTCAAACTTCCAGGAAAAAAAAAAAGACAAAGAAATAGAAAACAAGGGAGAAACGACTTTTTAAAAATTAGGAAATATGTCCAAAATTTAACATCCAAGTAAAAGGATTTCCTGGAAAAAAGGAAGAGAAAAAAAAGTGAGGAAAACTTATAACAAACAAGAACATTTTCCAAAACTGAGGGAATATAATTAGTTTCAGATTGATATAACCCATCAACTGCCAACAAAATGAACATAAACAAACCTAGACTGAGTCATACCATTGTAAAATTTCACAATGCTGCGGAACATAAAAAAAAATCCTAAAATCTTCCAGAGAGAGAGAAAAATTAAGTCACATACAAAATAAGTCAAAATGACAAACTTCTTTTTTGTTTTTTTGTGTTTTTTTTTAGTTGGAGTCTCCCTCTGTCACCCAGGCTGGAGTGCAGTGACATGCTCACCCCAGCCTTGACCTGCTGGCTCTGGCAATCCTTCTGCCTCAGCCTTCCAATTAGCCGGTACTACAGACACACGCTACCACACCCGGCTAATTTTTGATTTGTTGTAGAGACGAGTGAAAGGGCAGACCAAGAGTGGGAAGCCATTTTTCATCTTGTTCTTAAACCCTGACAGAGTGATGAGAAAGCAGAAGCTATGCTTTTGGAGAAATGCACACTTTAAGTAAAATTAACTTAGCCGACTTTGTCTTTTCAGAAATCGACTTCCTGGTGCCAGGTATCAGAGATATCTTATAGTGGCAATCAAGCTTGCCTAAAGTAAAGGGAATTTACAAGGCCTAAGACATCATGCATTGGGCAAGGATTGTAAAAGTCACGAAACTTGTAATTACAAAAGTTATAACCGCTCAGAGGGAGAGCAGGTGGGGGTTCGATCTTCCAGTAAATTGGGCACTATCTACAGGGAAGCCAAGGATCCCCTGACGCTACTCACTGAGAATGCCTAGGAGATAAGGGGAGGTACACCCTCCACTAGTTCTAAGGAATGTCGTTTGGGAAGGTGCAGGAGCATTAGAATCCTTGTCATGCCCTTCTCTAGGGGCTGTGATAATGAGGGCAAACATTAATGGGTCTCTGTGTCACAGGTTTTCCAAGACATCCACAGGTGGTCGATAAGGAAGACACAGCAGTCAGGGCAGTCACGGCAACATCTCCAAGAAAAGGATTTAAGCCAGGACTCTGGGGGGCTACGAGGCCACACTCACCTAGAGTGTAGGCCCACTCCCTGTCTGTGGGGGGTGGACTTTTCTTAAATAAATCTTTTGTTTTCTCATCACTGTGCGTTGCAATTCTTTGCAATTTACTCAGATCTCTGGGTTCCCAGTATGGCACCTCCGGCTTGCCAGCTCTAGCGGTGCTGCGCCTCTCTCTCTCCATCCATCCACCCTCACCCTGTCCGCACTCTAACAACAAGTTCTCCCCAAGTTATCCAGGCTGTTCTCAAACCTGCAGGCTCAGGTAATCCACTCACCTCGGCCTCCCAAAGCTCCGGATTACAGACTGAGTCACTGAGCCCAGCCTAAAATGACAAACTTCTTATGGCAAAACCAGAAACTAGAAGAAAAATGTCTGCAGGATTTTGAGAGAAAATAATTTCTGATCCCCGTACCTGGCCAGATTGTCAAGCAACTATGAGAATAAAGTTATTTTCAGAAATGCAGGAAGTAAATCATCTTATCTCCTACACACCCTTTCTTAAGAAGCCGTTGGAGGATGTGGTCCACTAAAATAAATAAGGCGAGAAAGAGGAAGTCATAGGATCCAGGAAACAAAGGAAAGGCAAGGGGAATTCCCAAGGATAGTGTGAAGGGAAGTTCCAGAAGAACAATTAACTAGCAGGTCTAGAGAACAATCAATCCAGAGTGGAGTAGGAAATATATCTCCAAGAATGAATGACTAAATGAATGAATGAATCTTACTTGGATTAAACATATATTAAAGCATTAAGATGCAGAAATTAGCCGGGCTCGGTGGCTTAGCCTGTAATCCCACGCCTTGGGAGGCTGAGGTGAGTGGATTGCCTGAGCCCGCGGGTTCGAGACCCGCCTGGGCAGGCGAAACCTCATCTCTACAATAAATCAAAAAATCAGCCGGGCGTGGTAGAGTGTGCCTGTAGTTCCAGCTACTTGGAAGGCTGAGGTGGAAGGATCGCCGGAGCCCAGCAAGTCGAGGCTGCGGTGGCCGGAAGCGGCCACTGCACTCCAGTCTGGGTGACGGAGTGAGACGCCAACTCAAAAAAAAAAAAAAAAAAACAAGAAAATTAAACATGTCTTTGAAAATGCTGATACATCAAGAACTATAATTCAAATTTGTGTTAGATGTGAGGTTCTGGTGACTGTCCTGTAACTCCTCACTGTTAAAATATCATGAATTACCCCTCCCAGTTCTGTAACTCCTTACTATTAAAATATCATGAATCACCCCTCCCAGTTCTCCCAGACACAAAACATAAAGAGACGTGGATTTCCTGCTTTTAAGGAGAAGAAAATAATAACATCCTGCATTTGTTGAGACAGAAGATCAAGATTGGGTGGGCATATATACCATTTTTCACCTATTAAAGTAGCAAAGATTGTTTTAAGTGAGATGTCTTCATGTTGGCAAGTGTACTTAACTGGACATATTTATATACTGCTGGTAAGAGTATAAAATTAGCCGGGCTCGGTGGCTCAGCCTGTAATCCCAGCGCTTTGGGAGGCTGAGGTGAGTGGATTGCCTAAGCCCACTGGTTCGAGACCCGCCTGGGCAACTTGGCGAGACCTCATCTCTACAATAAAATCAAAAATTAGCTGGGCGTGCCTGTAGTTCCAGCTACTTGGAAGGCCAAGATGGAAGAATCACCGGAGCCTAGCAGGTCAAGGCTGCGGTGGCTGGGAGCGTGCCACTGCACTCCAGTCTGGGTGAAAGAGTGATACTCCAACTCAAAAAATAAAAATAAAAAATAAAAAATTAAAAAAAAAAAAAGAGTATAAAATTATATAATTTTGAGGGGGAGCAATTTGGCAGTACTTATCATGAACCTTAAATATTACTTTGACCCAGCAATTTCTCCCCTGAAAAAAATGTTCATTACAGCATTATTTAAGTGCCCTGGTCTGGCACTGTGGTTCATGCCTGTAATTCCAGTGGTTTGAGATGCCTAGGTGGGAGGATCTCTTGAAGCTAGGAGTGCAAAACCAGCTTGGGCAACATAATGAGACTCCGTTTCTACAAAAAATAAAATAATTAGCCAGGCATAATGGTGCACACCAGTAGTCTTAACTAATTGAGAGGCTGAGGCAGGAGGATCCCTGGAGCCCAGGAGTTTGAGGCTGCAGTGAGCTATAATCACACCACTGCACTCCAGTCTGAGCGACAGAGCAAGACCCTGTTTCTAAAAACACAAAACAAAACAAAAACCTAAACTGAACTAAGTGCTCAATAATTAGAAAATGTCTAAATAAATTATGGTAAACATGCAATGGAAAGCTATGTAGCTAATTAAAAATGATGCTTGTGAAGAGTTAGAAAATGTTTGATCCTGTGTTATGTATAGGACTAAAAATTCTGGAAGGAAATGTGGTGGGATTAGGAATTTTTGTATTTATTTTCTTTTTCTTTTCAGTATTTCCAGTTTAATTATCTGAGAGGAGGCCGGACACAGTAGCTCACACCTATAATCCGAGCACTTTGGGAGGTGGAGGTGAGAGGACTGCCTGAGCCCAGGGGTTCAAGACTAGCCGACAACCTAGCGAGACCTTGTCTTTACGATAAATTAAAAAATTAGCTAGGCGTGGTGAAGCATGCCTATGGTTCCAGCTACTTGGAAGGCTGGGGTGGAAGGATTGCCTGAGCCCAATAGGTCAAGGCTGTGGAGGCCATGAGCATGCCCCTATACTCTAGCCTGAGCAACAGAGTGAGACTCCGACACACAAACACACACAGACACACACACACACACACACACACACACACACATACACACACACCCAGAAATAAATGAATGTCTTCCCTGCTTGTTAACTTCCTGGGTTTAGAACTATCCTAAGCAATAAATGTTAAATGGTATCTCAAAATCCATGTAGTAACAGGGCTCGGTGCCTCAGCCTGTAATCCCAGCACTTTGGGAGGCCAAGGCAAGTGGATTACCTGAGCCCACAGGTTCGAGACCCACCTGGGCAACTTGGCGAGACCTCGTCTCTACAATAAATAAAAAATTAGCCGGGTGTGGTAGCATGAACCTATAGTTCCGGCTACTTGGAAGGCTGAGGCGGAAGGATCACCGGAGCCCAGCAGGTCAAGGCTGCGGTGGCCGGGAACATGCCACTGCACTCCAGTCTGGGCGACAGAGTGAGACTCCAATTCAAAAAAAAAAAATATCCATGTAGTGTGTACCCATATCATAGAGACAGCATTGAGTGACCTCTTGTCCAGGCATTATCTGTGTGACTCTTTCAGAACACTGGGTTTTCTCAGTAGTCTCTACATAGACAGAAAAGGATAGAGTTTGTTAGAGACTTTTAATTACTGTAAGTGCCCTTCAAGATACCTGTGAGAATCCTAAAAATGGGACCTAGGGAAAAAAGAGCTAAAAGGAAAGAAGGGAATAAATGGGGCCAGGGAAGAAAGACAACAAAACAAAAAACCCTGGCACTAGTAGGACAGCTTCAAACTACTATATCCCCAGGGCTAACAGCATAGTACCAAGAATTTTTTCTCTGCTTTCAGGCCTCTAATGAGGAAATTTCTCTAATTAGAAATTTCTGACTAATATCAGGGTCAAATCAGCAGCTGTACTAAATTTCTTCAAATATCCTGGAATTGTGGTGAGTTTGACCCCACTAGCTACCACTTCTACAACTGTTTTTGGAGTTGTATGAATGCAGTCCCATTGGATATAGACTTACTGGATTACCCATACTAGGTCTTAGTAAGTGCCCATTACTTTGCATAGGACTAATAGAACAAGTGGAATTTGAGATGAACTTAGGAAGATGGGTAAGATTTGGACACAGAAATGAAGAAATGAGGGAATGAATATAAGTAAGAACACAGCTAGGAAAGGTCAGAATATACCTTTCTGCAGATAGGTGGTTCAGGTGGTCTGTGCTTATTGCTTGAACTCTTTTAGGGATTTTCCTATGCAAGCAGTAAGATATATGAATAGACAGAAGAGAGTAATTTGTTGGAAATTTGAATTTACACACAAGATTTTGGACTGCATTCCTAGACAATAGGAAACCATAGTGGCTCTTTGAAATAGGGAGTGGGCTGATAAGAGGTGGAATCTAGGGCAATCGATCTGGTGACCTTGTGTAAAGGAGTGAGAGAAGGGAAGAGTCTGGGCAAGAGGATCGGTTAAAAGGCCAGTACTGACACAAAGAACAACTATTATATGATTCCACCTGTATGAGGTACCGAGAGTAGTCAAAGCCATGGAGACAGTAGAATGGTGGTTACCAGGGTCTCGGGGAAGGGGGGATAATGGGGAACAATTGTTTAATGGGTACAGAGTTTTAGTTTGGGAAAATGAAAAAGTTCTGGAGATGGCTGGGGGTTATGGTTGCAAAACAATGTGAATGTATTTGATGCTACTGAACTGTACGTGTGAAAATTGGTAAAAATGGTAAACTTTATGTTGTGCATATTTTATCACAATTACCAAAAAAAGAATCCTTACAGTGGTCTGGGATATCCAGAGGTATGTTGGCAGTGGGAATTGAGGGAGCAGGTAGGCTAGAGAACAATTTTAGAGGTGAGGCGAGATGAGATGGTTTGGCACCTTATTGGATGAGGGTCAGGGAGTAGTCTGCAAAGGTTTAGAGAAGCAGTTCCCAAACCTTGATTGAGCATGAGAATTAACCACCTGGGTAACCTCTAATAAAACACAGATTATTTTGCTTCATACCAGACTTACTGTAGTACTGGTTTAAATTGTGAGTGGTAAGAAAGATCTGATGCTAATCCTAACAGCACAGGAGAAGGGGATTAGGATAATAAAGATTAGTTCATGTTTGAGTGTGTTGTATTCGAAGGATAAGAGCACCCCAGTGGAAGGAATTGGGGCCAACAAGAGATATTGATTTTAGATAGCTATGTTAGACTATAGGTCCTATACTGAAAGTTGCCAGAGGTGAGAGGATAAAGTTAGAGGAAAGTACTAAAATCAGAGCTTTGGGGAGCACCTACATTTAGGATAGGAAGAGGAAAAAAGCTCTAAAAAACAAATGGCCAGAAAGAAGAAATAAAAAGAACAGTTGTTAAAGAGAGCATGGTGGCATGTGCCTATAGTTCCAGCTACTTAAAAGGCTGAGGCAGATCACCTGAGCCCAGCAGGTCAAGGCTGCGGTTACTGTATGCTATTGCACTCCAGCCTGGGCGACAGAGTGAGACTCCAGCTCAAAAAAAAAAAAAAAAAAAAAGTGTATTGTCAGGCTGGGTGTGGTGGTTCATGCCTGTAATCCCAACACTTTTAGAGGCAACACTTTTAGAGGCAGAGGTGAGGGGATTGCCTGAGTCCAGGGGTTCGAGACCAGCCTGGACAATTTGGCGAGACCTCGTCTCTACAAGTAATGAAAAAAAATTAGTTGGGCGTGGTGGCGCAGGCCTGTAGTTCCAGCTACTTGGAAGGCTGAAGCAGAAGGATCACCTGAGCCCAGCAGGTCGAGGCTGCGATGGCCATAAGTGTGCCGCTGAACTCTAGCCTGAGTGACGGAGTGAGTCCCCAGCTCAAAAAAAGAAATAAAATATATAATAAAATAATCCCATACCATCATTTCCTGCTGGGATCCTGAGTGATAATGTGATCTTATCCAGTTTCATAGCTTTAAATATCAGTCATATGCTAATAGACCCCAAATTTATGTTTCAAGTTCAGAACTATTTCCCGAACTGTAGACTTGTATCTAGTTGCCTACTAGATTTGACTATTAATACATGCCTCAAGTTCCTGCTTTTTCCTCCTGAACCTGTCTGTCAATGGCAACTCTATCCTTCTAGTAATTCAGGACAAAAATCTTAAAATCTTGAAATCGTCATTGACTCTTCCCTTTTTGTCGCTGCCCCCTCTACCCCCTCCCCCACCCCCAATCTGTAAATCTCTATTGGTAGAGACATAGAATCTGACCACTTCAAACAACCTACACTCCTATCCTCCTGGTCCAGCTCCCATCATCTCCCACCTCTGATAACCTGCCACTTGGTCTTCCTGCTTCTGCCCTGCCCTCTTTCATTCTATTTTCAACATAGTAGTTAACTGTGCTGTTGAAAACCTTCCAGTGGCTTCCCATTTCAGAGTAAAATCCAAAGTTCTTGCCATGATCTAAAAGGCCCTACATGGTCTGCCTTCTACCCCCGTTACCTCTGTGACCCTATTTTCTACTCTATCTCCCTCAGTTACCCTGTTCCAGGTAGTTACTCTGGACTTCCTTGTTGCTTTATCACTGTCTCTCTCTGGCTATAGTACTTTTCTCAGATATTCATATGACCAACTCACCCACCTCCTAAAGTCTTTGTTCAAGCATCTTAATAAGACTTACCCTAAGCATTATATTTAAAATTGTTTTACTGTGTTTTCCTTTTTTTTTTCCCAGTCTGAGTCTCATCTTATGCCCTGGAGGGCAGTGACACGCTCACAGCCATCGCACCCTCAGCCTGCTGGGCTCAGGCGATCCTTCCAAGTAGCTGGAACTACAGGCACGCGACACCATGCCCAGCTAATTTTTCGATTTATTGTAGAAATAAGGTCTTACCAAGTTGCCTGGCAAGTCACTGCAACATCGAACTCCTGAGCTTAAGTGATCCTCTCATCTCAGCCTCTCAAATAGGACTACAGGTGTACACCACCACACCTGGCTAATTTTTAATTTTATTTTTGTAGAGATGGGATCTTGCTGTGTTGTTCAGGGTGGTCTTGAACTCCTGACCTCAAGCAATCCTTCTATCTTCACCTCCCAAAGTGCTGGGATTACAGGTGTGAACCATAGCATCTAGGCCCCTTTTTTTCATGATACTTAACATCTTCTAATGTATTATATAATTTACTTTTTAAAAATTTTATAATTATCATATAGTAAAATTGACTTTTTCCCCTTAAGGTATACAGTTCTGTCAATTTAATTTAATTTAATTTTTTGAGTCAGTATCTTACTCTGTCACCTAGGCTGGAGTGTAGTGGCACAATCACAGCTCACTGCAGCCTCAACCTACTGGGCTTAGGCAATCCTTCTGCCTCAGCCTCCTGTGTAGCTGGGGCTACAGGCACACACCACCACGCCTGGCTGATTATTTTGACTTTTTGTAAAGATGACGTCTCGTTGTGTTGCCCAGGCTGGTCTCGAACTCCTGGGCTTAAGCAACCCTTCCATATTGGCCTCCCAAAGCGCTGCAATTACAGGCATGACCACCATGCCCGCCCATTTCTGTGAATTCTAACACATGTGTACATTCTTGTAATTGTCACCACAATCAGAATACAGGACAGTACCATGACTTCAAAAAAACTCTGTCATACTGTCCCTTTAAAATCATATCCTTCCTCATCCTTAATCCCTGGAAACTGCCCATTTATTTTTCATCATATAGTTTTGAGACTGGCATAATGCCTTTCAGATTCATCCAAGTTACTGAGTGTGTTAATAGTTAATTCCTTTTTATTACTGAATAGTATTCTATACTATCGCTGTGTCACAGTTTGTCCTTTCACCATTGAAGGAAATTTTGGTTGTTTCCAGTTTTGGCACTTAGGAATGGAGCTGCTAAAAACATTTGTGTACAGGCTTTTATATGAACATAAGTTTTCATTTCTCTGTTAGAATATCTTTAAATTATTAATTATGTTATTGTTTTTTTGTGTATTTTGTTCACTGGTATATTCTTCTTTTTTTTTTTTTTTTTTTTTTGAGTTGGCGTCTTATTCCATCGCCAAGGCTGGAGTGCAGTGGCACACTCACGGCCACCTCATTGTCGACCTGCTAGGCTCCGGTGATCCTTCCGCCTCAGCCTTACAAGTACTCAGAACTACAGGCACGCACTACCACACCCGGCTAATTTTTGATGTAGACACGAGGTCTCACCAAGTTGCCCGGGCTGGTCTCAAACCCACAGGCTCAGGAAATCCACTCCAAAAAAAAAGAAAGAAAGAAAGATAGGAGCCAGGCACAGGGGCTGAGGCAGGAGGATCACGTGAGCCCAGGAGTTTGACACCAGCCTAAGCAACACAGCAAGACCTCATCTCTACAAAAAATAAAAAATGTTAGCCGAGCATGGTGGTGTACCTGAAGTCCCAGCTACTTGGGAGACTGAGGCGGAAGGATCACCTGAGCCCAAGAGGTTGAAGCTGAGCTAGGATTGTGTGGCAACAGGGTGAGATCCTGACTCAAAAAAAAAAAAAGAAGGAAAGAAAAGAACGAAAGAGAAGTAAACTCTAAAATATCAATAAGTGAATATGCTATGTTACTTTAAAATGAAGGGGGATAGTGAAAGCAGAGTCACTCTGAACATACCCAAGGTTCACACCACCAGGCCCTAGACTGCAGTGTACTCAAAACCCTAAATGGCCAGGAGACTTAAGCTGAAAGATACCTGCAAGTTGAGAATGTAAAAGGCTTTTTACTGAAAGTAAAACAATTCCTCCCTAATGTTTTTGGTGGCCGTCTATCAGGTTCCTGATTTGGGCGAGGAGTTTAGGATGATGTTGCAGAGAAACCTCTTGGGAGAATACTTTAACAGTGATGTCAACATAACTCATTCCTGTGCAGAATGTAAAGTCAGATCTTCCACCCTTAGGATAATCTAGGAACAAACTTGCTTGCAACAGTGGGGAGAAAAATGGCACCATTTTCCTCTTAATTTTGTTACCAGCATAGGTTCACTTAAACTCGTAGTAGCAATCACCAGCTGGGATTAAAAAAACATAATAGTGATAAAGAGAAAAACATTGGCAGTTTCCACAAAAGACAAAAAATAAAGAGAAAAATAATGATTATATGACAGGTTGATGTTTATAAGGGAATGTGATCAGTTTATCCAAATATGTGTGTTTGCAGCCGTAGGCTATGTCTGTCCTCTGAAATAGCATTCAGTTTAAAATCAGGCCAAGGGCCGGGCTCAGTGGCTCCAGCCTGTAATCCCAGCACTTTGCGAGGCCGAGGTGAGAGAACTGCCAGAGTCCACAGGTTTGAGGACAGCCCGGCCAACTTGGCGAGACCTCATCTTTACAATATATCAAAAAATTAGCCGGGCATGGTAGTGCACGCCTATAGTTCCAACTACTTGGAAGGCTAAGGCGGAAGGATTGCCGGATAAATGAATGGATGGATGGATGGATGCCTAATGTGCCAAACATGGAACTCCTTGTAACCTTATTCATTAGAGCTTGGAATTCAGTAAGAATCAGTTCGGTCTTGGATCCCATCCAGTACATTATAGTTTTTGAAGACTCAACAATATGTCAGTTTGCATTTCTTCCATATTTAAAATTTAAACAAGAGGTCAGGCATGATGACTCACACCTGTAATCTCAGTGCTTTTGGCGACCAAGATGGAAGGATCACTTAAGGCCAGGAGTTTGAGACCAGCCTGGGCAACATAGCGAGACCCCCATCTCTACAAAAAATAAAGAAATTAGCTGGATGTGGTTGTACATGCCTGTTGTCCTAGCTACTCAGGAGGCTGAGGCAAGAGGATTGCTTGAGCCAAAGAGTTTAAGGTTATAGTGTGCCACTGCACTCCAGCCTGAGTGTTAGAGTGGACCCTATCTCAAAAAATAAAATAAAAATAAAGTTTGAGCAAGGTTTCAGGATACATTTTCTTCATTTCTTAATTGTTTAAATGAAGCTATAAACTTATTAAAATTTTTAAAAATTTCTTTAAAAATTTAGATTTACAGAATTTAGAAAGAAAAACTGCAGTCCTATACCTATATATAAGCACTATTGATATTTTGATGAAAATCCTTCCAGACATCTTTACGTGTATGTATTGTACTTGTATATGTTTTTGTCACTCTAAAGAGGAGAAGGGGTTGCAGCGATGCTTTTAGGGTAAAAAAAAAAAAAGCCCCCTTCACCTTCAGCAAGAGTGATACATTAGCTTTGACATGTAAACACTTAAAACAGTTCATAAACACCAGTGTTTGATTAAATATTTTGAGAATTATCTTCAACTATAAGAAAAAATAAAATAATTCAGAAATATACTTGGGTTCTGAGTTGAAATGAAAGCCACGTAGGAGTGTCAAGTCTCTGCTTATCAAGCCAGGTGTCCAGATGAAAGCCTCAATATTAATATAAGACTAAAACAGAAGACTGTTAACTTTCTACCTTTCCCAAACTTCAGGTAGACTAGAAACAGATGTCTATTCAGAGTTCTTCAGCCATTATAATTGGCTAATTAAATGGAGGTACGGGCTGCATTGTCCTCAACTCAGGTAAAACTGCTTGTTCTTTTTAATAAGGCAATCTATAAATTATATATATAGGACTGTTTTTGTTTTAGTAGATGTATGCAGTAATCAGTTCAGTGGTGCTACTGTGAGATTGAATTAACTTCTAAATAGATAATTAAGGGTTCTCTTTTAACTACTATAATAGTCAAGGATAGTCATTTAGAGTACCTTTAATTTGCCCCAGTTGGTAGCACAATTGTAAGTTTACTATCTTAAATGTTCAAAAAGCATGTTTCTGCCACTAGCAATAACTGGAAACCTTGGGAATTTCTGCCAAAGTTCTTGAAAGCACAAAGCTAAAGTATGTATTGAAATGCCTGAGCCAGTTGCTCAAGGGATATACTGGCTACACCTCTGCTAATTTTTCCAGGGTAAAAATCTCCTTGGTGACCTGAGACAGCTAGCTTTTTCTCTCTCCACCCAGCAATATACGTTATGATAACTATGCATAGAAATCACACACATGTATATACAAACACACATAAACTATATCTAAATGCTAGTATTAGAGTTATTTTCTAGTATTATGCTTAATTTCAGCAAATCTTGTTTAATGTGTAAGAAAATAACTTGTATTTTTCTGCTGATTACTATTAAAACATTGTAACTCTTTTCTGACCTTCTAATTTAGGGAAGGAAAAAGAAAGGCACCTACTGTTTATTGAATGTTTAGTATGTGTCTGAAATTTTTACTTGCTTGGTGTTACTTCTATTTTATAGATGAGGACCTCAGAACAGTCAAGTGAGACCACATAGCTTTGAAATAGTAAGCACAATTAGGATTTGAACCAGGTCTGTCTGATTCCAAAGGTGTCTCTATCACCATGCCATGCTATAAAATGAACTGTCAACTGTTAGGCTCATAAAATACTATCATTAACAATATTAAGGAAAAAAAAAAAACCCAAGGTACAGCACATTAAGCAAGTATCATACCATTGTGTGAAATATGTGTGCATCATAACACACACACGTGTGTGTTTCTTTTTATGTATGCCTAGCATATCAGGTATCTCTCTCAGTGATTGCCTCCAAGGTCTCACTGTTGCCCAGGCTGGAATACAGCGGCATGCTCATGGCCACCACAGTCTTGACCTGCTGGGCTCAGGCAATTTTTACACCTCAGCCTTTCAAGTAGCTGGAACCACAGGCACATGCTACGACACTTAGCTAATTTTTGTGTATTTATGTATTTATTTATTTATTTTAGTTATAGAGACGAGATCTTGCCAAATTGCTCAGGCTGGTCTCAAACCCCTGGGTTTAATAATCTTGCTGGGTGCAGTGGCTCATGCCTATAATCCCAGCACTTTGGGAGGTGGAGGCAAGAGGACTGTCTGACTCAGGGATTCGAGACCAACCTGAGCAACATGGCAAGACCTCGACTCTACAATAAATTTTTTTTAAAAATTAGCCAGACGTGGTGGCGCATGCCTGTGGTTCCAGCTACTTGGAAGGCTAAGGTGCAAGGATTGCCTAAGCCTAGCAGATCAAGGCTGCAGTAGCTGTGAATGTGCCACTGTACTCCAGCCTGGGTGACAGAGTCAGACTCCGACTCAAAAATAAATGAATAAATAGTCCTCTTCAGTTTATCTAGTTTTTGTTGTTGTTATTGTTGTTACTTGTTTTTGAAAGATTGGGTCTTGCTACTGTTGTCCAGACTGTAGTGGAGTGGCTATTCATAGGCACTATCATAGCTCCTGGGCTCAAGCAATTCTCCTACCTCAGCCTCCCAAATAACTGGGACTGCAGGCTTGCACTACTATACCTGGCCTGTTTATCTAGTTTTTGAAACAAGAACTCCATGCTTCTAATGTCAGTAGTTGCAGTCATGACTGAGGTAAAGGAGGAAGTATTTTATATGAGTGTTAATATTGAACTTAAAAAGAACAAAAGCTTCCTATCCACTAAAAGCTATACTAATTTTGGGCTACATTAATGGAAATAGAGTGTTTTGAACAAGCAAGGGGAACAGTTGAGTCTGTTTTGCACTTATCAGATAATACCTTAACTTGAATATACTTTATTTTTGCGCTTGTTTTTAAAAACTGTAATGACCTATTTATATAGCTGTCTCCCCTGCTAGTCTCAATATTCCTTGAGGGCAAGATCCATGCTTCATTTGCCCTTATATTTTCAGTGGCTAGCCTAGTTCCTGACACTTGTAGCCAATAAATGTTAGGTAGCTAATAAATGTTGAACTGAATTGAACTAGAATACTTAGTATGGAGAAGATAGGTAACTGTCTTCAGATAATTGAAGGGTTCTTATGTAGAAAAAAGATTGTTTGTTGTATATGGCTTCAGCAGACAGAACCAAGAAGTTTCTAAAGGTTGAGTAACCTAGGCTAGATAGCACTGTCTCAGGAGGTACTGAATCAATCTCCAAGAGATTCATGGCTCTTTCACTTTGTTTTTTCCCTCCACTTTGTTCTAGATGTTACATATGTATAAATATTTTGGTTGTCATTTATGATAGGAAGCAAAAAACTAACCTTCTTCTTTGATTTTTATTCATAGTCAAGTTCATCCGAGAAGTAACACCATATATCAAGAAGCCATCATTAGTATCAGATCTGCCATGGGAAGGTGCAGCTCCCCAGTCACCAAGCTTTAGTGGCAGTGAGGACTCTGGTTCTCCTAAACATCAGAACAGCACCAAGGACAGGAAAATCATCCCCCTCAAAATGTGCTTTGCTGCTAGAAACCTAAGCATGCCGGATCTGGAAAACAGGTGAGCTGTACCTAACAAGAATAACATACATATAGCTTTACAAACTTAAGGACATGTTGCAATATTACATGACTTTGTAAATTATATAGAGGAAAAAAACATCAATCTGGATGAGAGATTCAATCTTGGAGTTCCATATTTAAATTATTTTACATATATGTACATGTAAATGTATAAAGGAATTTTGTACAGCATACAAGAAGCTGTTTAATGAGGTTACTCCTAGAGAGTGAAATGGGTAGAAGGAAAGAGGGGTCTTCTACTCTGTCTTCTGTACTTTTCTAAAGTAATCTTTTTTCACTTTCAACATATATTACTTTATAACTGAAAAAAATCATGTTAAAAAATGCTTTAACTGTTTGCTTGATGGAAATTCCTTACACTGTGGATAGTAGATAGAGTCAGAGAACTATATTACAGATCTGGCTAGATCAACTAGCAATGTGACCCTGGCAAGTTAGCATTTCTTGACCTCGGTTTCCTCATTTGCAAAATAAGAAAGTTGAATTGGATAATTTCTACATCTGAGTTCTGTAATCAGGATGGATAGAGCAGAGAAGATAGCAAGGAACTGAATGACCTTGGGCATTTGAGGCTATAGGGACATTCGAGCTTCTGCTCTGTTGTTATATTATGTGATATACTTTTAAAAGTTGAGCTGTACAATCCGATAGACCTTGGTTTGAATCCCAGCTAGGTCACCTGCTCAGAGTAAAGTTCTGAACAGGTCTCTTTACCTCCATAAACCGCATGTTCTCATCAGTTTTTTAAAAAGGATAATAGTACTTAGCTCAGTGTACAGATTAAAGGAGATGATACATATGAAGGCCCTTGCACAGAGCCAAGCGTATACAGCAGGTTCTCAAGAAATAGTAACTTTAAAAAGTCTTAACTGACTACTATGTATACACATTTTGAAAATTATAAGACCAGGCACTGTGGCTCAAGCCTATAATCCCCGCACTTTGGGAGGCTAAGGCGAGAGGATTGCCTAAGCCCAGAGGTTTGAGACCAGCCTGGGCAACTTGGCAAGACCTTGTCTTTACAATAAATCAAAAAATTAGCTGGGCGTGGTGGTGTGCGCCTCTATTTCTAACTGCTTGGAAGGCTGAGGTGGAAGGATCACCTGAGCCCAGTAGGTTGAGGCTGTGGTGACCGTCAGTGTGCCACTACACTCCAGCCTGGGTGACAGAGTGCAGCTCCAACTAAAAAAAAAAAAAAATATATATATATATATATATATATTCACATATTATTCCTGAAAGGTTGTATGTATGTTGAATCAGCTAAGTGCAACCCAACTTAATCTTTAAAGACACCTTTTATTTTTTTCATAAAGTAAGAATTTAATGTGTAAAGCAAATAATCATCTCTGCCTCTTAAATCCATTGTTTTTTTTTCAAATGGGATACATTTACAATAGAGTCTTTGATCTATTAATCATCGGCTTAAAAGAAAAAGTTAGATAATGGGGACCATAGAGAAGTAAATAGAATAGAGAACAACATGATTAAGAACAAATTGCAACTAAATGTGTTAACTAGCTGTCAGGCTGAGGAAGTAGAATGTAGATTTCATTATAAATTGTTTCTGAGAATAAATACCTATAGTACTGCTGATGTAGTGGGTATTAGAGAAAAATACAAAACATTATAGTTTCTAAAAAACCCTGGGGTTGTGGGAGTAGGGAAAGAAGGAAGGTGATATGACTTAGCTCTGTTAATAACAGTTGACTATCATCTTCTGAGGTGTGTTTTAGAGCCCAGTAACATTGATCTTCGTTAAAACTTGGGGGCTGTGTTGTCTTTGACATGTTTATGTGCTGAAAACATTTGGTGATGATTAGATTTTAAATAAGTCTTTGGAACCAAATAGAGAGGACAGTTTGGGGCCTTAATTTCTTTGTCCTCCTGCTTTCTTCCCTCTCCTTCTCCCTCTCTCTCTCCTTCTCTCTCTCCCTCTTGCTCTTTCTTTTTTGTCAAAATCTCACTTTGTATTCCAGCTGGAATGCAATGGTGCAATCATGGCTCACTGCAGCCTTAATCCTGGGCTGAGGCAATCCTTCTGCCTCAGCATCGCAAGTAACTAGAACTACAGGAACACAACCCTGTGCCTGGCTAATTTTTTTTTTTGTTGTGTTGTTGTTAAGATGAAGTTCCCCTCTGTTGCCTAGGCTGCTCTCAAACTCCTGGGCTCAGGCAGTACTCCCACCTCAGCGTTCCAAAGTGCTGGGATTACAACAAGCATGAGTCATTGCTCCTGGCCTCCTTTTTTTTCTGTCTGTAGAATGGACATAATAATGCTTGCTCAACTCCACACTTCAGAACTACTTAGAATATAAATAATAAATAATATCTATAAAATCACTTGGAGCTCATCAGTCCTTAAATTTATCACAGCTCTGTCAAATAAAATGTCAATTTGTTTATTCATTTTTCTATTGATAGTCACCTGAACAATTTCCAATTTGGACTTAGTATTGATAAAGTTTCTATGAATATTTTTGTACAAGCCTTTGTGGGCATACATTTTCATTTCTCTTGGGTAAATATATAGGAGTGGAATTGCTGGGTCAAGATGTAGGTGTACGTTTCGTTTCAAAAGAAACTGTCAGACTTTTTTCCAAAGTGGTTGTGCTATTTACATTCCCACGAACAATGTAGAATTTCCATTTCTCTACTTCACAACATTGGTGGTCTCCGTCTTTTTTTTTTTTTTTTTTTTTTGAGTTGGAGTCTCACTCTGTTACCCAGGCTGGAGTACAGTGGCACATCCACAGCCACCACAGCCTTGACTTGCTGAGTTCAGGCAATCTTTCCGCCTCAGGCTTCCATGTAGCTGGAACTACAGGCATGCACCACCAACCACTCCTAGCTAATTTTTTAATTTATTGTAGAGATGAGGTCTTGCCAAGTTACCCTTGTTGGTCTCAAACCCATGAGCTCAGGCAATCCTCTCACCTTGGCCTCCCAAAGTGCTGGGATTATAGGTGTGAGCCTCCACGCCTAGCCAGGTCTCAGTTTTTTTAATATTAACCCATCTGGTGGGTATGTAGTAGAATCTCTTTATGGTTCATCCTTTATTTTTATGTAAAGGCTTCGCTTCCTAATCCAAAAAACATATTTGATATTAGAGGGAAACATTCTTTTCTCTGTCTTACTACTTTGATTTGGTTCTACTACATAAAGCTGAAAAACTGCTACTGATCAGAATGAGTAAGTAAAGAAAAAGAGGAAGTTTACTCCCTTCCCACACCTTGAGTTTTTATAGTTTTTAAGACCTCACTAGATGCATCTGATAATTATAAGTATTTCACTCGGGAAAGTAAAAGCTAAATAAGATGAAGTCCAGGGAGAGAACATTAAACTGTTCCTTTGCAAACAGCATTGTAGGCAGTGTGGAGTTTAGCAAGAACAAGGTGTTCTTAAACACTACTTTTCAGAAATGTATGTCTACATTCTTTGCATTGATTCACAGTGTCTCAGTCATCTTCACATTGGTTGTTTTTCATGTAAAAGATAAATTTTGGCTTTATTACATGAAATTATATGATTATTACTAAATTGAACACATACATTATATCAAAAACTTTACTAAACAAAAGAAAGTAGGCAAGACTTACAGAATCCTTTGCTTCTGTATACCTAAACATTGACTTGATTCATCTGATCAAAATGTTAATTGCCTTTCTCAGAAAATCCTCAGTGGTTTGACTACAGGTCAGAATTTTACACATTCTAGTCGTCTCTCTCCTGTGAGCCCAAACAATTGCCTGCAGACTGCCTCCATAATATGTATGTGGTATGTGTGTTTGATGAGTTGGGGTTTCACCCCGTCACCTAGGCTGGAGTGCCATGGTACAGTCATGGCTCACTGCAGCCTCCTATGACCTCCTATCTCCATATTTTTATTAGCAGAGTTTTCATTTGAATGTTTCTTTTAATACAGCAGTAGACCTTAGGAATTGCTTTGTCCCCTTTATCAGTTTTAGGGACTTCTTCAAAGGCCACTCTTCTGGATCATAGACTCATCAGTCCTATTTTGTAGTTTTTTTTCTGTTTCTTCTCATTTAACTTTCTAGTTCCCTTTTCGAGAAGTACAACAAAATTTTTTATTTTCATAAAAACTTGTTGATCCATCATTGGGAAATATCTTACTGTCTGTTCTCATCTTTTATCAGCCTTTAAGTTCCAGTATCTACTGGTTTTTAATTGGACTTAGTTTTATTTTCTAACAGATTTATTTTCCATTCTTTCAGCTATTGATACTAGGGTCTCTAACATCAGGATTTTCAGAATTGAAACTGTCAAAGGAGACATGTCTGAGAGTGTCCTAGGAACTCAATTAGGTGTAAAGATGTTCGGAAGGTGAACGTTTTGTGCCTAGAGAAGGATGAACTGATTCCTATCTTTAGTGCTAAGTAGGTCAGTAGGAGGAGTGAAGGAAATTTCACGTCATGGTTTCACAACTGAACTTTTAGCATTATGTTTAAAGGATGTTATTCTGATTACAGTGCCAAAGCAACCAGGTGGAAAGTAATAGTCTCTCTAGAAAATGATCAGCCTGATACATGATCTGAGCTAAGAACATTATTGCCTGAGTTTGGTGAGATGAGGGTGGATCTGAATTTTCTACTAGGATGAGGGGTGGCAATCACTGTCCACTGAGTGTGGGGAATGCAGAAAGACTTTCACTCAGCCTCTTTATTTTACCTGTATGCTTTACTCCCACTATCACAGATAACTGGCACCACCAATTTCTCAGCCTTTTAGGAATTCTGCAACATGGATTGGCTGGGATTTGGCTCTCCCCCACTTTTCTTAAGTCAGCTTAGTCATTTAACTCCTCTGTCAGCTTCCAAAATTTTGTTGTAGTTGCTTCTCTCTTGTTTTCCTTGAGCTTGTGGAATTATGCTCTTTTTTTTTTTTTTTTTTTTTTTTTTTTTTTTTTGTGTAGAAAAAGGTATACACAAAATAAGTGGATTGGCCAAAACATGCCACCCCACCCCCGACCGGCGGGAAAACCGCCGACCAACCCCATCAGC
>CAUYQG010061077.1:0-43802 GCA_963574415.1 Tarsius wallacei | reverse complement strand
GCCGCCCCATCTTTCCAGGGACCCCCAAAAACCCGCGGGGGCTGGCTCCCCGCACGTATGTTTATCGCAGCATTGTTCACAATAGCAAGAACCTGGAACCAACCCTGCTGTCCATCAACAGAGGACTGGATTAAAAAATGTGGTACATCTACATGATGGAATACTACGTGGCCATAAAAAAGAACAAAATCATGAATTTCATAGCAACCTGGATGGAATTAGAGTCTATAATACTGGTGATCTCTCACAGAAACAAAGATCTGAGTATCACATGTTCTCACTCATATAGTGGGCCTTCAACATCTATCGACAGTGGTGGGAAACTATGGGAGGGGGAGGGAGGGGAAGGGAGGTGGGATTAACAGTAGTCAATACCTGTCTGGGGATGGGGAGACACCCCTTATCAACAAGGGTGCCTGAACAATGCATATTTGTATACCTAACCCTTGACTGTACCCCACAATTTTAAAATAAAAAATATTGATTTAAACACATTCTCTAATTTTCATATCAACTCTTCAAGGTAGGTGTAAGTTCCCTCTTTTACAAATGATGTAAACATAACAGGCTGTGTGACTGGAAAAAGGCATACACCTACTAAGTTGCAAAACTAAGGTTAAAATTTAGATCTACCTGCAAATATTATACCATGATATTTCCACTTTTTAAAAATCCCATATTAAGGATAGAATAACTTATACAATTAGGATAGCAGATAGAAAAACATAAAACATATTTCCATATGTAAATACAGAATCTATTCCTAATTGCAGTTAAGAATAAACTCAGACTAATAAGCTGCAATAGAAACTACTGAAGACATTAAAATAACTGGAAAACCTTTATTAATTCATCTTCTAATAAAAATGATGATATAATGACATTTATAATGTATCTCTGGCATAATCAAACACCACTTTTTCATTGACAGATGGAGCCTGGTCAATCCATTTCCATATTTTTGCTGAAGAAATATCCAAAGATGTAAATGTAAACAACATCCTTCTCTTAGAAGCCGTGACTGAATAATTAAGAGACAAGGGCTTTCGGCTTTAGGACCAAAGAGACCTAAGTTGGAATAGTCACCTATGATACTTCATACTGTGTTGCCATAAACAAATTAACTGACATCTCTGATTGCAATTTTCTCATTTGGAAGGCTGCAGAAGAGCATCAGGCATGCCCTCTTAAAGCACATCCAACCAAGGGAATTATTATTCTTTACTTTGTAACTATTTTCCTCAAGGAACATCTTCAAGAGAATTGTTTTCTCACTTATTCCCTTTCCTAAGAACTTCCAATTTTCATATAAACTCCATTTGTTCCTTTGATATGAAAGAGATAAGAAATATTTATCGTGTGCCTACTATGTGTGAATGGGTACCTACATTCTAAAAAAAAAAGGAGGGAATTTCAGGTGCTGGAAAGGACTTGCAGTGCTCAGAAGTTGGAAGGCTGATGTGTTCTTGGATGTCTCACTGGTTTCAGTATGGCAGGAGCCAGACTCCCTGTGTGATGCCCTATTGCCGTGGACTCTACAGAGAGTCCTTGCCAGCAAGAAGGCCCTCACCAGATGCAGCCCCTCGACTGGACTGCTCAGCCTCTGGAACCATTAAAAAATGAATTCCTTTTCTTTATAAATTGCCCAGTTTCAGGGGCAGCAACAGAAAATGAACTAATATATCTGCTTGACAACATAAAGAGAGACTTGAACACAGAAACTTATACCATGTCCCTGAGTCAAATATTAAATATTGTAAAATGCTAATTTTCTTCTAAATGATCTCTAAATTTGACATTGTTCCAATCAAAATCACAATAGGTAAGACCTAAAACTGTACAATTCTTAGAATAAAACGGGGAAAAACTTCATGACATTAGATTTGGCAATGATTTCTAGCTTATGACAACAAAAGTACAGGTAACACAAATGAAAACAGATAAAATGGACTAATGTCAAAACTCAAAGCTTCTGTGTATTAAAAGACAATAAACAGAGTGAAAAGGCAACCTATGAAACTAGAGGAAATACTCATAAATCATGTCCATAATAAGGGATTAATGTCCAGGTACATAAGGAACTCCTACAACTCAGCAATAACAAAAAATAAATAACTAAATTTAAAAACAGACAAAAGATTTGAATGTCTCTTTCTCCAAAGAAGACCCAAATGGCCAACAAGCATCACTAATCACGAGGGAAATGCAAATCAAACTCACAATGAGATGTGACTTCACAGCCATTAGGATGGATACCATAAAAAAACAAACAGAAAGTAAGTATTGGCTGGTATGTGGAGAAACTGGAATCCTTGCATACTGTTGGTGGAAATTCAAAATGACACAGTCACTATGGGAAATAGCATGGCAGTTCCTTAAAAATTGAAAGTAAAGTTACCATAAGATCCAGCAGTTTCACTTCTACACAGGTGTGTAGAAGAATTGAAAGCAGGCTCTCAAAGAAATATTTGCAAACCCAAGTTTATAGCAACATTCTTTCACAATAGCCAAATGGTAGAAGCAACCTAAGAATCCACTGACAGATGACTGGATAAACAATAGCGGTATATGCATACAATGTAGCACTATTCATTCTTTTTTTTTTTAATTTTTAATTTTTAATGTAAAGATGTGGGATACAATTCAGGGTTAGGTATACAATCATTGATCATGCAGGTACCCCAACTATTCATTCTTAAAAAGAAAGGAAGTCAGATCACAGGCTACAACACAAATGAACCTTAAGAACATTATGCGAGGGGAATAAACCAATAACAAAAAGACAAATATTGTATAATTCCACTTATTTACGGTATCTAGAGTAGTCAAGTCACAGCAATAGAAAACAGAATGGTGGCTGCCATTGGGGGCTGGGAGGTGGAGAAAATGGAGAGTTGTTATTTAATGGGTACAGAGTTTCAGACTTCCAAAATAAAAAAGTTCTGCAGGTTGATGGCACAATCATATGAATATTCATACCACCACTAAACTGTACACTTAAAAATGGTTACTATGGAAAATTCTGTTACGTGCATCTTACCATTACCACTACTTTTTAAGTTCAGTAGGGTAAAGTACGTAAATGTAAGATTTAAAATCAGTAGAGGAAACTGAATTATTCAATAAATGGTGCTGGACAACTGATCATTAATTTGGGGGTAGGGAGGAACCATAAACAAATTGTAAATCTAGAAATAAATAAAAACGTATGAAGAAAATATGGCAAAATATTTTTATAACTGTGAGGTTGGTCAAGGTCAGCCTAAGCAAGATACAAAATTCAGATGCTTTAATTAAATACATGGCTAAATTTGACTTCATAAAAATTAAAACTTTTACACCATAAAAAAAGAAGCAACATAAAGTTAAAGGGCAAGAAACAGACTGAAAAAATGGTTTTAAAGTATTTTTAACAGACAAAGTTTAGGTATCTAAAATACACACTTGACTGCTGCTCTCCTAAGAGAATTACAGGTTTAGCTTCCTGGGAGCCTCTGATTACCAGATTTTTATCAACTGATTAATACAAAATTTTGTTTCATATGTGCTTTTGTTTGAAGGCAACTTATTTAATAAATGTTATTGATTAATTAACACTGAACTCATGGCCAATCGCACTCTAACTCATGCCTGAATGAAGTGTCTCTAACACAAATATTTCCTCCATAAGGTGTGTCACTTGTATTTCTTAGGCTTCTAGAAACACTACCTAGCACAACACTGGAGGTCATTTTGAACAGTGGTATCCCCAAGGAAAATCACAAAGGTACACAAAAAAGTGACACTAAATAGAATGTGAAAAGGACACTCATTCAAGTACGAGAGCTTAAACAAGCAGGCAGAATGTTGTCTTGTTCAGCCTCAACTGGGAACGTGTGCATCAGGTGACAAAAATTTTCCACTGTTCTGTGCATGCCCAGAAATGATGATGCAAGAACTACGACTATAAAAACCATTTATGGCTACAAATACATTTTAGCAAATAGGTGAATTTTCAAATATAGAACCCACAAATAATAAGGATTTACTGTTTTAAAATATACTTCCAGATCAATTCTTTTAACAATAAAATAAGTTAAAACTGCTTTTAAAAGCAAAAACAAGTTACATATCAATTCTTTTAAGAATAAAACAATTCGCACAAGAATAAATAAAAATGCCTAATAAGCATCTGAAGGGAAAAAATTTCTTTCTCACTAATATCAGGTAAATATGACTTCAAGTAACAAAGATAAATAATAGCTCATGCACTTTAATAAAAATGGTCATACAAAAGCAATCACACAAACAATTTAATCCACAGTATCTTCCAGCTGTCCTTACCTAATCTTCCCTGTAGAACAATTTAGATGATTAAAGACAATTGAATCACAAAGGCGAGAAAGGAATGGCTATGGTGAACTCATGTTGAAATTTAATTGCTATTGTAACAGTATTAAGAGGTGAGACCATTAAGGGATGATTAGGCCATGAGGACTTCGCCCTCAAGGATGGATTAGTGCCATCTTATAGGAGCAGGTTTGCTGTAAAAAGGTGAGGGCAACCCTCCCTCACTCTCTTACCTGTCTCACCCTCTTGTCTTCCACCAAGGGACAATGCAGGAAGAAAGCCCTTGCCAGATATGAGACTTCCCAGACTCCAGAACTGTGAGGAATAAGTTTCTCCTCTTCTTTTTTTAAATAAGTACCCATCTGTGGTACTCTGTTATAGCAGCACAAAATGAACTAAGACATATATAGGTTAAAGTGAAAAATGAATAAATGGATAGACTGGTGGATGAATGCATGCAGTGGGTAAATGAATGAACAGATGCAAGCAGTAATTTCCAAACTATTCTATGGACACTTATGGCACCATAATGAATCACCATGACTTTCTACGATTCATGGCATTTTTTTTTCATAAAATATGAAATCTTTACTAGAAAAATTAGATCTGCTTTTTGTAAATAATTCAAACGATGTATAAGTGTAAGTGAGCAGGAAGTTAAAACCCCCCTTAAGCCTAGTACACATACTTAGGCATAGTATACACAGAATTTATGAACACATACAAATTAATATTACACATATTTGAATGAACTTATTATGTAAGATTGGTTTGTATTGTACATATTATTCTTTAAACTGCCAATCCTACCAAAACTGACAGAATGATGTCTACAGAGGCCACAGACAAAAAAAGACCAATTTGCATTTGTATAGTAAGCAATTCATAAAGAATCTCTCATTTATGCTGTAAAGCCTTCATAACAACCCTACAGACAAATAGAAACTAGCCTCCACATTTTAAAAAAGAGGAAGCAGAGGGTGAGTTGCTTGCTTAAGATTATATAGTCAATAAATAACTATCTGGAAAATTACTTGAACTAAATTGTAAGGTTCCTCAGAGCAGAACCTATACATAATTCTTATTTTGTATCATTATAGTCCCTGGCACAAAATCATAAATAATATGAGGGTATGATGCATGGATGTATTGCTTACTGCTGTTTACCTTACATATAACAAATGGTCAGTAAACATTTGTGGAACAAATGAATGGATGAACATACACAAGAATAGGGAAATAGAAAGAGATTCTAATAAACTGAGATTCTCTTCAAGTCATCAGTTTTTTTAAAGCTGAGGATAATAAATATGTTTAGCAGTTCACCCATTCCATAAGCACAATACAAAATGATAAATCAACTGGATACACTCTGACAAGAATGACAACAATGAATGGTATCCCCTCTACCAGTGAAATGCAACAGTGAAAAATACTGAACAGTGGACAGTATGTGTTTATTGTTACCATGAGAAGCAGGGCCCTATTTATTTCTTAAAATTTTATATAAAATATTCACGAGTTTTGGTTCAAACACGACAGACAAACCTGGGCTAGTTACTTAATCTCTAGAGACTCGTTTTTCTCAAGGTAAAGTATAAGTACCACATAGGACTGTTGTGAGATACAACTGAGATAAGGCATGTGAAGTGCTTATCACTATACCTGGCATGTGGCAGGCACTCAGTGAGTGTTAAATATCGTTGTCAACATGACTGTTATCATCATCATTATTCATATCATTACATAATACTTTCCTCTAAAAGATGCAAAATAGAGGCCTTCCAATGGCAAAATTTCAGTTCATTTATCTTAAAAGTTATAAAGATGACTACACAAAATCATAAAAATCCAGATTGCATGAAGCTTTACAGGAAAGTTAAAATGCAATTCTCTGTCAATGCCCTACATATCCCATTTCTGTCTAGAGACAGACAATGGCATCTGCTTCTGTATGCGTACATGAGAATGAAATGTATACTGATCTAATTTCCATAGTTTACTATACCACTGAAGCAAATCACCACAAATTTTGTTGCTTAAAATAACATAAACATATTTTCTGAGTTATCGGGGTCAGAAGTCTGAAAGAAATTTTACAGGGCTAAAGTTAAGCTGTCAGCTGAGCTGGTTACTTCTAGAGGCTCTAGGAAAGAATCTGTTCCCTGCCTTTTTCATCTTCAGGAAGTCGCCTGAATTCTGGGGCTCACAGCCTCTTCCTACATCTTCAAAGCTAGCAAGGTGACATCTGCAACTCTCCCTCTGTTTTTCTCATCATATCACTTTCCCTATTATAAAGACCCTGGGCAATCCAGAATAATTTCCCCTTTTCAAGATCTTTAACTTAACTATATATACCAGGTTTCTTTTATCATATAAGGTAACATATTCACAGGTTTTAGATATCAGGTTATGGTAATTTGGAGAGGAATAGTATTCTGTTTACCTTTGGCCCCCAAATATTCACATGAATGGGATTCATGTAAAATCCATTCACCCCATCTCAACATCCCCATACATCTTAACCCATTACACATCAACAAACTCAAAATCCCGTAAGTTCAAAAGTCCCAAATCTTCTCAATCTAAAGTCTAAGTCAGGTATCAATGAGATTCAAGGTATAATCTATCCCGAGACAACGTTCTCCATCTGTGAATCTGTGAAACTAGAAAAAAAAAGTTATTGGTTCCTAAAATACAGTTATAGGACAAGTGCAAGAAAACAATTATGGATATTTCCAATCAAAGAGGGAGAAGTGAAAGGCAAAAAGGGAGTCAACAGTAAGAAGCAATTCAGAAATCCAGCTGGACAAACTCCATTAGTTTTTAAGGCCTAGGAATACTTTTTTGCCATTCTCAGTGCCATCCTCTGGGACCTCAGCCCCATTCTCTCTCTCTCTCTCCTTCCTATTCCATAAAGATTAACCTATTTTGCAATTTAGTGGATTTATAAGCCTATTTCTCACCTGCAGAATTTTACGCATTCAGCAGCTTTCTTTCATTTTGTCTTCTCCCTGTCCCTTTCCATCCAGGCTGCCTAATGTCTCTGTTAATATACAATTCTCAAAAACCTCTGGGTTTCCCATGTATGACACAGGAATTTCCTTGATAATCTCAACTATGAATTATGCTGAGGTGGCAGAGAAGATCTGTGAATCACATGCCTAATCTCTTCAAGGAGCTCTCTGTGTGACTGAATAATCTCATTTTTGGTCCTGATGAGGGTCTACAAAAAAGTTACTTAGCCATGTCTTTGGCTTTCTCTCCACAGCACACTTCTTGACCATGAATCTATAAAGTTTAGCATCTTCTGCGATCTGGAAAGGTTGAGAATGTCTCTATCATCAGAGCCTGGCCTCTGCTGTTTAAAAGTTCTTCTCTCAATTAATTTCTTTCCTCTCACATTTCAGTACAGACAGCAAGAGGAAACAGGCCATACCTTCAACACTTTATTTAGATATCAACTCAGCTAAATATCCAGGCTCATTACCTACAGTTCTGCACTTCACATAACTGTAGAACACAAATCTCCTAGACTATCTGCTACCATATAACAGGTGTCTTTTTTTCTCCGGTCTTCCGTTACAGGTTTCTCATTTACTTCTGCATCCTTACCAGAGGTACCGTTAACACTCATTTTTACCAACATTCTGTCTGTGACAGTTTAGTATTCCCTAAGAAAAGACAAATTTTCTCTACAAGTTTCTTCTGAACCCTCACAGCTGTGCCCTTAACATCCATTTCTGCAAGCCTTCTGTTTATGCCAATTTAGGTATCCTCCAAGATGATGCAGTTTCCTCTACCACACCCCTTCTTTCTGAGCCCTCAGTAGCAGAATCTTTAACCTCCTTGTCTCTGTTCAAGGCCACCAAAGCTTTTTTTATCATGCTCCTCAGAGTTCTTCCAGCTTCTCCTCAATGCCCAATTCCAAAGCTATTTCTGTATTTTTAGCTATTTGTTAGAGCAGTACCCCACTTCCAGATCCCAACATCTGTAATGTTTTCCTAGGGCTGCCATTACAAGTTACCACAAACTTAGTCACGTATAACTGCAAAAATTATTCTCAAGGTCAAAAGTCCAAAACAATTCTCAATGGGCTAAAGTTAAGGTGTTGGCAGGGCCGGTTCCTTCCAAAGGATCTAGGGGAGAACCCACTTCCTGCTTTTCCAGCTTCTAGCGGCTGCCTGAATTCCCTGGTTCATGGCGACATCACTCAGACCTCTGTCCCCATCACCACATATCCTTCTTTGACTCTGACCCACTGCCTTTCTCTTATAAAGACCATCATGATTACATTGGGTTCACCACATAATCCAGATAACATCCCCAACGCAAGAGCCTTAACTAAATTACACCTGCAAAGCCCCTTTGCCATATAAGGTAACAATATTCACAGGTTGTAGAGATTAGAATGTGAATTCTTTTTGGAGGGGGGGATTATTCTGCATACCACAGCCATATTCACTATTAACTGAATTCTGTTTAAAATGTTTAACCTGTATTTTCAATTACATAATTTTAAGCACCACCCCACCAGTTGCCCATCTTACTCAAATTTTTGTCACTTCCACATTTCAAACACTGGTTCTTTTCAAAGTTTCAGGAAGAAGAAACTCAGCAACAGAATAAGATTACATATATTGAAACACACAATTCCTAGAGAAGTTATTATTTTAATAATATTTTGATGCATTTTTGCTGTTCAGGGTATTTCCAAAGTATGTAGTAGTTTCATTGTTTGGGAGTGAGGAGGTAGGTGGAGAGTTAAAGCCCCATCACAAAACCCTAACCATTCTGGAGATGAAAGATATCTAAGTGATCATCTCAATTACAATAATGAAAAAAGTAAGGCCCAGGGAAGGCAAGTGATTAACCCAATGACACAAACTCTAATAGGAGAGAGAGTATAAATCTATTTTAAGAATACCTATTACTAACTATATAGAAATCGCTTTAAAAGCAAGCTACAGGAAGCTGCTATATTTACGTAAAAGGGATTTCTTAATCTCAGGTTCAAATGGATTTTTATTTAGCCTTCTGAACTTCTCACATATTGAGGCAAATGCTAATTAGCTAGTTGTCTAAACAGAGGAATTTCAGATAAACCTCATCAAAGATATGAAAATAGACACACATTTTCCATGATGGTTATCAGGTCAAATAAAAAAGGTTCTACTGTTGTTCATCCGCCGTTTTTGAAAATATGAAAGTACATTGGCTCTACAAGTAATATAGTTTCTGGTTTCCCTGAAGACTAGTGTTCTAACAGAACCCCAGATAAATATCTTGTCACATATGTGCATACCATAAAAATGCTTTTTAAAAAATTGATATGCCTGCAATGTTTTTAAAAAAGAACCTAAATTAAATTACACTGTGTCCAATGCTATCTATCCAGTTATTCCTTTCAAAGAACTCCAGAAACACTCGATACGTTTAAAATGTTAGTTTACTAAATGTATATTAGGCTTGTTGTTCCTGTAATTACAAGATAAGTAACATAGATTTGTAGTGGAAATTAAGATACAAGGGCTTTGGAAAGGCCAGTTAGAAAGTTATTGATATGTAAATAGGCATCTGAATAAATATATAAAAATACTCAAATTATCAGAAATAACAATATGTTTCACTGTGAAAGAAAGAAGTTATGTTTGCATTGACTTACAGAATTAAAGACTCAACAACTATGACTGTGTATATACACATACACACACACACACACATATATATGTGTACATATGTTATCACATATATCTTGTCATCTCAGTAAAAACATTATAATCTTATTGAACTGATAATATTTATAATAACTGGAAAAATTCCTCAGAGTAATAAATGAGCATAAATGTGATATTTAAGGCTCTTTTCACTCTATAGCCAGGGTACAAATGTCTAGGTAAAAGCTTAAAAATCTCAACAGCAATTTCAGGATGAGTCAAGGCATACAATTTATTGTGGCTGTTAAAAAAAAAAAAGTTTTATTTTCGCTGGTAACAGAAATAATTTTCCTAACAAAAAATAGAACATATAAAGAAAAAAAAACACACTGTTCAGAGATTGGCACTTTAAACATTTCACTGAATATAATTCCATACCCAAACACATATATGCATAATCTTGTATAGACAGAATCACACTTAAACTATTATTTGAAATATTTTGTTTTGCTTTTTTTCTTTTAAGAAAAAAAGACTACAGAGTGCTCTATCACAGAATGCTCCACAATTTATGTAACCAATCCTCTATTGTAAGATTTTAATCTTGTTATTGATATTTTATGCTACAGTAAACACTGATAAACATGCTGTACTAGCCTATTTACCAACTTGTTCAACTCTTTTTTTTTTTTTTTTTAGTTGGAATCTCACTCCATCGCCCAGGCTGGAGAGCAGTGGCACACTCATGGCCATCCCAGCATCAACCTGCTAGACTCAGGCAATCCTTCTGTCTTAGCCTTCCAAGTAGCCATAACTACAGGGGTGTGCTACCACACCTAGCCAATTTTTTTTATTTATTGCAGAGATGAGGTCTCGTGAAGTTGCCCAGGCTGTTCTTGAACCTTTGGGCTCAGGCAGTCCTCTCACCTCGGCCTCCCAAAGTGCTAGGATTACAGGTTTGAGCCACTGCACCTGGCCCAACTCTATCTTTAAGGTAAATGCCCACAATTAGAAGTACTGGACAAAAGAATCGTAGAGAATGTATATTTTAAACTCTTATACCTAAAGGAAAGTTTGCCCGACCCTCATGAAAGCAATTTGCCAGAATGCTTGAAGGTTCCTAGATTGGGTCCCGGGGGAAGGGAGGGGTGTCTGCAGAGCTTGGTGGGTGCTGGGGTGAGACTGGGGTGGAGAGGACAGTGCTCATGCCCCAAGGGCAGGGCTGTTAGTGACAGAGACAAAAGGGTGTGTGGTGGTCACAGTGAGCATGAGAGGATAAAAGCCGTCCTGGTGGGTGGTTTGGGCAGAAGTGGAAGCTTCACTTTGGGTTGGGAAGGAGAAGAGATGTGGGATTGCAACTGGCAGTTGAGGTATGGAATCTAACAGCAGAGGCTGCTATGAGCTGACATGTCAAGCTCAGGGGGAGGTCCCTCAGAGTGTGCATGACACCTGTGTGCCTTGGCAGCTACGGGTGCCCCCAACATGTCAGACCCCAACATCTAGAAGGGAGTGGCATCTTTGCACTGCAACGTCCACCCATCCCCCACCTCCTGTAACCCTGGCAGCTCCATGCACTGGGCAGGGCTAGGTTCAGGGGCCTGACTGGTCCTCAGTTGCTCAGGGACAAAAGAGCCTGCAGAACATGACTGCCTGCTCACCTGCCAGCGTGGCCTGGGAGACAGGAGACTGTGAGGTGTGCTAAGGAAGGTGTGGCACAGCCCCTAGGAGCTGTTTTGAGAAAAGACAGCCATGAACAACCAATGTGTGTTACATACACCACAACGTAAGCAGGCTCGCAATGGGCATGTTCAGTACCTCTGTGGGGAACTGCAGCCACAACGGACAAAGGGGAATGCTCTTTCTGGCATTGCTGATATTTGAGAGGGACTTTATCCAGAATCGGCAGAAGATGAGAAATGACTTAGGTGCACAACCGTGCCAAACGGTGACTGTGGACATCATTTGCACCAGTCCCAGTTCATACTACCTGATGTCATACTGCTGGCCTGACCAGCTGCTATCTGTGACAATGCCAGATGTGGCCTTGTTACTCAGGAAAATGGTAGTAAGCCTACACAGATCTTAGAGTTAACCAGGTTACCGCCTGGTTTAAGGGAGTATCCCAAAGATCAGGGCGGCTGGCTTGAGAGATGTCTCATAAGTCTTTACAGTCATGAACTGGCATTTCCAGATTATCATCGGGCAGCAGAGTGGCTGAATTGAGGCTCTGAGTAGGAAAGAAAGTTAGTCTAGGCTGATCAAGTAGGAGGCTTTGATATTGGATGATGTGTGCATTTAACATCCAGCAGCCCATGGCTCCCTGTAACAGGCATTTTACAGCATGGGGGACAATTAGGGCCCAGTTTTGACCAAAGGTTAGTTTGTCTGCTTCCTTGACTAGTATGGCCGTAGCGGCAATGGCCCAAAGACAAGAGGGCCAGCTGGAGGCCACTGGGTCTAGTCTTTTTTCACGATTCTTCATTGCTCATGAATAAACAAGTGGAAAGGCTTTGTAAAATCCAGGAGGGCCAAAGCTGGGGCTTGGGAAGAGTTGTTTTTAACTGCTGAAATGCTTGTTCTTCAGTGGCAGTCCATGTCAGAGGTTGATTAAATCCTAGTATCCATAGCCAACAGAATCCCTCCGCCCCCAGGAATTTCTGTACCTGTTTTTTTGAGGTTGGGGTAGGGCTTTGAAGGGTGGCTTCCTTCCGAGCCGTGATTAGGACTCACTTATTCTTTTTTAACCGGTATCTTAGATAGGAAACCTCGGTTGAGCAGTGCCTTTTTAGCCAATATATGGTAGCCTAAGTCCTGGAGGAGTTGTAAAAAAGCTTTGATACCTTTTAAACAAGTGTCCAAATCTGCTGCCATTAGCAAGAGATCACCCACATACTGGAGCAGACTACATTCAGGGTGTAGGGCACGGAACCCTGTCAGGTCATGTTGTAAGGCTTTCCTAAAGAAAGTTGGAGCGTTCTTGAAACCTTGCAGCAACTGGATCCATGCCAGCTGACTGGTGTCCCCCGAGTCGGGATCTGTCCATTCAAAGGCAAAGATGAGTTGACTGAGTAGACAGGCCAGTAGTCAGACGTTCCTGGCTTTTGGACTGGTAAGGATGGAGTGTTTCAAGCGGATTGACAAGGTGTTAGAATATTAGCTGCTAAGAGTCTTTTAATGTGAGGAGCAATTCCTTTCTGGGCCTACAAACTCATAGGGTATTCACAAATGTGAACAGGAATGGCTGATGCCAACAGACTTACCAGGACCAGAGGGTGATGTTTTGCCAATTCTGGAGGGTTGGTCTCTGCCCAGACTGAAGGAAATTCCTGATGTAACTATAAAAGTAAGCTTGAAGGGGGATTCTCAGTGGGGGATTTAGGAGAGGTTAAGAGATATTTTTTAGAGAGTGGGATGGTTAGAAGCACTTGATAGGTAGTGGGAACAAACATCTCAGTTTTATCAGGGGAAAACACAATGGAAGCCCTTAGCTTTTAGAGCAAGTCACAGCCCATCAGAGGGAATGGGCAGTCCGGAGCTATAAGGAACAAGTGGGTGACCCATTTCTGCCCTAAATCAACAGTTCGGTTAGAAGTAAATTTGCAGTTGGTAATTGCCCCTGTTGCCACTTGAACCAAGATTTGTTTATTGGATGTAGGTCCCAATGGTAACTTTAAGGCTGACAGTTTTATCCCGGTGTCCACCAAAAGTTGGACTGGGTGGCCCCCGATAGTGGTGGTTACCATGGTCTCTTGGGAGCCTATGGAAAAAGAGCCCTGGTCTCCTCAGTCCAAATCATTTTTAGTCCAGGACTGGTTTGGGGTCCTCAGCCTTCAGGCAGTGGGGGCAGTCCTTTTTCCAGTGACCAAGTTCTTTACAGAAAGCACATTGATTTTTAGCCAAGGGGGAATGCTCCGTACCTTTTGGGTTGTTTTTAGGTCTTCCTTTTCTTTGGTGTGGTGGACTGAAGTCTGGCCTGGAAGCTTGTAGAGCAACTACCAGTATTTTGGCCTGGCGTTTTGCAGTCTTGTCCACCACCTGTGTCATCTGTTTCTGCTTTTTGGCGTCCCGATTGTTGAATACATTTTGAGTCACCTCAGGTAGCTGGGAAATGTTTATTCCTGTAAATCCCTCTAGCTTTTGCAACTTTTTCCGGATGTCCAGAGCTGCCTGAGCCACAAATGCCAAATTGATAGCTTGAGCATTCTCAGGGGCCTAGGGATCAAATGGGGTATAGGTATGAAAAGCCTCCTGAAGGTGTTCAAGAAATGCCCCCAGAGAGTCCTCGGGACCCTGGAGAATCTTGATAGTTTTAAAGAGATTGATAGGTCTGTGGGCTGTCCGTCTCAACCCAGCTAATAGAGTCTGGTGGTAAGTATCTAAGGCCCTGGACTCTGCTGAGGTGTTGGGATCCCAGTCTGGACAGGAAAAAGGGAAAACCTCATTCAAGATTTCCTGACTTTCCTCTTCTGTACCAGCAGTGGAGGCTAGGACAGATTTTTTAGCATCCATCTTAATGTGTTCATGCTCCTCAGAGGTAAACAGTGTTAGGAGGAGCTGTTGACAATCATCCCAGGTGGGGCGGTGGGTCTGCATGACAGACTCAACCAGAGACATTAGAAACTGGGATTTTTCAGAAAACGGCAGATTTTGAGCTTTTCAGTTATATAAATCAGAAGTAGAAAAAGGAACATATACCAAGAAAGGTCACTCGGACTGATCAGCTCCCCACAGATTGGGAACTTCCCAAAGAGGGGGAGAGGAGGTGGATCGGTGTGGGACCGGAGACAGGAAGCCAAAGACGGAGAGGGTAAGGGAGACATAGAGAAAGAAACAGTAGGTGAGAAAGGCTTCAGATTATAGGGTGGCGGAAGATGGGGACCTGAGGTAGAGACTGTGGGGTCATCTAGAGGATCCTCCGTGGAGGGAGGAAAGAGAGAGTAGAGCTTAGGAGTAGGCTCAGAAGAGGGTAACAAACTGGCGGTGGGGAAACAGGACAGGTGAGGGGTGGTGAGGCAATGCCCTAGAAAGGGGCAAGTAGGATCATGGTGGGATTGCCCCGGGAAGGGGCTGCAAGTGGGTTTAGAGACAAGAATGTGGGAGGGGGTGCCAAGGGAACAAGTCTTCAACCAGGGAGGAGAATTTTGAACCAAAACTAACCATTGGTCAATATAGGGAAACTGGTCAGGAAGACCAGGAGTCCCTGTAATGACCTTCCAAACAGATTGAGTGAGATGAACCTCCAGAGACCCAGTGGAGGGCCACCCGACATTGAATGATGGCCAGTCAACTTGACAGAGGGTCCAGAGTCTGCCCTTTGAGAGGAGGACACCATAGTCCTCACCAAATCCAACAGAGAAGTTTTTAATCACACAGTCCAAGGGACTGGAGAGGTGAGAAGGCTTCACTCCCATGTATAACCAGAGATGGCTTAGAATAAAATCTGTTAATACTGAGACTCTACTCAGCCAATGTCTTGACTTAATGAATAGAGTCCAAGAGGGCAGCCTCATCAGGCAATAAACCCCTTGATAGAGTGGGCCACAGACAGAAGAGATTCTTATCTCCTAGGAAAATGCAGACAGACTCAGGTAATTTTGAGGTGATGGGAAGTCAGCAATCATTCCAACTCCCTCTGGGACAAATGAGAGGTTATGGGGCCCTGGAATGTCTCAGGGGGCACCTCCCCCATAACTTCTCCACCAAGCCAGGGATAGCTGGAGGGAGGCCACTTCCTGAGCTTGGCAAATATCACTGGGGCCTCCAAATGTTATAACTGAACTGCGAGAAAGGAGTCACCAACACACTGAGGGTCAAATTTGTGAGTCCTTTATTGCTGACAGTCGAGAGCAGGCTAATGCCAGGAAAACTCTTGACCCTGAATGAGGTAAGTAGGGGGTTTATAAAGGCAAAAACTGCCAAAGCTTTATAGTTATGATTACATTTTTTGGCAAAACATCTGGTTTCGGTTGAGCAAGGGTACAGTTAGATATGGAACTTGCACTTAAGGAGATTCCAAACACTGAGAGAGAACAAGGATGTGGCCTAGCGATTACAGGAAGGTTACAACGGTCACACTTGGGGCGGTTATATCTGGGTAGGCTGACAACTAAAATGGAGGATCTGCTACAAAGTGGAGTTACCTGTGTCAAGTTTTAACAAAATTGGTTTAGCAACAAAGCTGGTTTAGTTGGTATACTTCACCTTCAGCTATGTCCCCACCTAAGATGCAAGAGAAGATTTTTCTGTTCTCTAGGAAAACCTTGTTTATATCCCAGTGGAGGCCTATAGTGGTAGTAAGGCCATCCTAGCTGGGAACTCATTGGACTTACTTGTGTTTGAAGACGAGCACAAGAAACCCAGCAGCAAGGCTTTGCAGAGACTAAAAGATGGGTCCAGTGGAGGAGATGAAAGGTCCTGCAGAACCTTGGGTGCTGTGGCTCACCTGGAAAATGCATTGTACTTAGGAGGGCTCAAGGCCCAATGAGCTTCCGATTGGAGACCATGGCTCATTGGAGACATTCCTAGTGCTTCTCCAAAGTGTTCCCCTAATCTGAATTTCAGAGATTCCTTAGGTATCAGCAACTGTTCACTTCATAGCGTGTTGTGATACTGACCATCCAGTCCGTTTTTGTACACATTCTGCTTCAATCTAAGTAGGCTGAAATATTGTGGGACACATCTTGCTGTGACTGCCACTTATGTACCTCAATGGCAATGCAACATGCTTACGTAGATGTGCAACTACTACTTCTTGTTTTTTAGCTATAGGAAGAGAAAGAGAAGGAAGACCTCGCTGGTTTCATTTTCTTTCTTTCTTTTTTCTTTTTTTTACTTATTTGTTCTCCCTCAGGCTTATGCCATGAGGTTTTGTGGAAGGAAAGATGAATTCAGCATCAGGAGATCTGAAGTCACATGAACTCTGAAATGTTGGGCCCACCTATTATGGTCAAATGGAGGAGAGGTGCAATATGCCTCCCACCTACACTGCAATCAGTAGTTCACACAGTCTTGCAGTCCATAAAAACCCACAGTGCCTGATAAAGCAACAGGGATATCATCAGTAGGAATAGTAGTGACAGTAAACCCCACCACAGGTGCCATGGATATAGCTGCAACCAAGTCTGCAGACTCAGGAGAGAAACACAGCACTGGCCAGAGCAGCCTTCAAAGGTCTAGGAGAAAACCCTATCAGCACAGCCACACTGGGTGCTTCCAATATGTCTAAGTGCTGTTGTAGAGAGGGTTGCAAGTACATTCTTGCCTCAAAGGGTGTTTCCAGCAAATGAGCAGGTATCTACCCAGAGATTAGCATGAGTGTGGTAACTGCAAAAGCAGAGACTACTGGCAAGGTTGTTGCAAAAACAGCTAGTGAGTCAGGGTTGGGGGTCACCACATCTCAACCTTGCAGAGTAAGGCTACATGAGGGAATGGGATGGAAGCCAGAAGGTCTCTACCCAGCAGAATGACTATTTAGTAAAAAGACCAAAGCCCTGTACTACACACAGTATACAGAGGTGGGCATCTCATCTCTTCACCATAATGCAACCCATTGACACAAATTCTCTGCTCTAATAACATAAGCTCTCTCTTTTTTTTTTTGAGTTGGAGTCTCATTCTGTTGCCCAAACTGGAGTGCAGTGGCACGTTCCCAACCACCGCAGCCTGGACCTGCTGAGCTCCGGAGATCCTTCCACCTCAGCCTTCCAAGTATCTGGAACTACAGGTGCACGCTACCACACTTGGCTAACTTTTGATTTATTGTAGAGATGAGGTCTCGCCAAGTTGCCCAGGCTGGTCTCGAACCCGCAGGCCTCAGCCTCCCAAAGTGATGGAATTACAGGCTGAGCCACTGAGCCTGGCCACATAAGCTCTATTAACGGGAAAGTTGGCAATAAAAGTAATGGCAACTTATGAGCCAATTGTGAACCATCTTTAACTTTCCCATAACTTGATGTTTATGACTAAATGAACAGATGACAAAACAAGATGTTGAAGATGACTCCAAAAATATGATCCCACAGTAGTGTCCAAATGAAGTCTAAAATTTCCAAAATACATAACCAAGACAGAAGCAACAAAGAGTGAGCAGGAACATGTAAATGAAGCCAGTAATGCAGCATAACATTACAGCTTTTAAAGATCCATGTTTGAATCATAACATTGCCATGCATTAACTGTGACTTTGAGTAGATCACTTGTTTCTGCCTTTAAATGGCTACTTTCAAGAATTAAAGCTTATACATGTAAAATATCCAGCACATAGTAGGCACTGTAGTGTTGAAAAACAAATCTGAGCTTAAGAACACCTTCTAGGTCGGGCTTGGCGGCTCAGCCTGTAATTCCAGCACTTTGGGAGGCCAAGGCAAATGGATTATTGCCTGAGCCCGCAGGTTCGAGACCAGCCCGGGCAACTTGGCAAGACCTTGTCTCTACAATAAATTAAAAAAAAAAAATTAGCTGGGCGTGGTAGCATGCACCTGAGTTCCAGCTACTTGGAAGGCTGAGGCAGAAGGATCGCTGGAGCCCAGCAGGTGGACGGTGGGGTGGTCATGAGCATGCCACTGCACTCCAGCCTGGGCAACAGAGTGAGACTTCAACTCAAAATAAATAAATAAATAAAAGAACACCTTCTAGAAAGGAGTTCATTTTTTCCCATTTTGTTTACTCTTGATTTCCCTTCTAATTCTTTGCCCAACTTAAATCTTAATTAGCAGCTTTGAAATTATTCCATGAAAGCTCTATTTACAGTAAATCTTCATAGTATTTTCCAAGAATTTTAATCCCTTGATGTTATTTAGAATTCTAAATTTTCATGAATTTGAAAGAAATTGCTTCATGTAGGTAATTCAATCTAGTCACAATGGAAAGATAAAATGCCACAGACTATGTTCATAAGCCTAAATTCAAAAGTACTCATCTTTTAGCTTGTTCATGCCAATTTTAGTATTCTTGGAGGCAGAACAAAACTAAAACTTAATATAGGATCAATTCAAAATCAAGACAAAAACTGGAAATTAGATCATCTTAGAATTTTAAGATCCATAGGATTAGCCAGTGTTCTACTTTTGCAAGTGAAAATTCTGTTTGAGTCTAAAAGTAATACATTATATAGTTTGATAACCCAGGACCAGAATATACAGGTAGCATGCCCCCAATAAAGTCTGTATTTTTCCCTAATACTCATGTTTCTGAAGCTTAGTATTATGCTTTGAATATAAAAGATATGTGATGCATGTTTGGTGGATCCAATTAAACTAAGGGTAGTAAATGTGAAATGTAATTTGTTCCAATAAACAAATCTGAGTAAAAAAAGCAAATTACTACCAAGCCTAATTAAAATTTTTAGAAAGTAAATGATAGTAAGGTGGTAGAGAATCAGACATGACCATATTATTTATGGCTTTATGATTAGCAGAGTCATCGCAAAAGCTCTAATATTTTGTTCCAAGAATTCTACTTTTTTATTTCTTGTTTTAAAATTTTGTTTTAGATTCTGGGGGTACAAGTGCATGTTTGTTACATGGACATATTGGTAGTGTGTAATGGCAGAGATTGGTCTTCAGGTGAAGCCTTCCTCCAGATAGTGAACATTATACCTAACAGGTAACTTCTGAACCCCGGCCCTCTCCCCACCTCCCCACTTTTAGTGTTCCATCTGTGTGGCTATTTAGTGCCAGCATGTCAGTAAGAACATGCAGCATTTGGTGTTTTCTGTTTCTCAACTAGTTCACTTAGGATGATGTGACAAGAATTCTACTTTTTTAAGATACACAGTAAAGCAATAATTTTAAAATATATTTTTACAAAGACTAATTTTATGAGAGGAAAAAATAGGTTAAACCCTTCAATTATTGATAAACTGCTAAGCAGTTGAGGGTATATTAATAAAATAAAACTTTGGCTTGTCAATTTCCTTTCCCCTTTACCTGCATAGATGAGGGGAAAAAAAAAAAAAACTATATGTAAAAACTTTAAGTAAAGACATGAAACCCTATAATATATACATTTGTTCATTGATTCATTCAACTATTATTTAATTCTGACAATTGGCTGGAACTACACTGGTATTAGACTATAGATGTTGAGTATCAAAAGGTTGAATCTCTACCTTCATGGAACTCACAATAATTCTGTAAAAGTTAGGATAAACTGTCTTAAAAGTCCTATGAAGAGATTTTTAAGCACTATATTGATTTGAACATTCTATTTCACTTCCCACAATAAATTAACATTGACATTTGAGTGGCTATGATAAAATCATGATATAGACATGAAAAACATGATGGTTTCTTAGGTACAACTGCTTCATATCTGTTGCAAAATAGAAAAGAAAATATTTTTAAGCTATAACAATTTTTTGGGCAATTGCATTGAATTATCTTCTGTCCTAGACAGGTTAGTCCACCCATGTTCTATGTAGTTAACCTTTTAACATTGTACTTTTTCAACATGGGGCTCTTTTTCAGCTTGTACAGAGATATGTTCATTGTGGCTTCCAATTTCCCAACTCGGGAATATTCTGCTCATTTCTGAAACTCCTCCAAGAGTTTATGGTCCATAACACACACCAGGAATTTGAAAGTGGTACTACAGAATTAGAATTGACTTGAAGTAAAATGATTTCAACTTTAGTCAATGTTTTAGTGTTCTGGTTTCATTTCTGGACTGCACTCAAAAATCCTTAGCAGTCTACATTCATATCATTCTACAGTGCTCCGTTATGCCAAGAAGAAACAAAATCACTGGCTATGTTTGCAAAGAGCCCTAACGTGTTTCCTTGAAACTATGTCTGTAGATCACTGTCGACTAGTTTTTAAAAATAACATTCTGTAAAATGATATATTTCTGGATTGTAAATATTAAAACTTCATAAACAAGGCAACTTTTCCCCATCATAATCAAACTAAAATTTTTTTCAGTTATGTAAATTATATCTTTGCATATGCACATACATGCACAGCAAGTTACATGCCCATTTAACTTGACACAAATGAAGAAAAATGTCTAAGTGAACAAGTTACTAAGTTGATTTTCAAGGGAGGGCATTTAATCTTAAAAGCACAGGTAATCATTTTTATGTTTTATGGCACCATAATAAAAGCAAACCTTTACCTGTGCCAGCATGGGGAAGCCAAGATTCCTACATCCATTACAAGGAGTTAATGCTTCCCAAAGTCCTGAGGGCCCACAGCTGTTTTCATCATCATCTTCCTCTTCCACTTCTCCTGGTGACAAATTTATCGTAGATGAAGTTCTCTGAAATTAAATTTATATTATACCAATATATTACATCAGTGTTATGTAAATATCTTAACATCAATTAAATTACATAAGTTACTAGTCATGTATCTTAGCAAACAAAAATCAGCTCACTTCTACCTACAGTTATAGGGCTGCACCATATGACTGAGCAAAAAAATATATAATTCAACTTAAGTTAAAACTGGAAAAACTGAGTGAGAAAAATTTATAAAATAAGACATGTAGCTCATAATGAAGAATAGAGCATGATAATGGCCCCAGAAAATATGTGAGTAGCAACAAATGAGAAAAATCTTATTGTTTAGATTTAGGCATAAAACTAAGGAAATAATGCAGTCAGAGGACTAGCACAAAAATACTTTATTGAAATAGAAATTTCAAAACCAAATTTCATAAAATTTTATACCATACACATAACAGAAATAATACTTTAAAAATTCATAATAAGACTTCCATGTTAAGCACATATATTAACTTTTGTTACCTTCTAAATCCCACCAAAGTGACAGCAGTAAAAAATGTTAAAATGTTTAAACTATAAGGACAAGGACAGCAGGAGAGGTAGCAGCAGACAAGTGATATCAAGAAAACTACTGGATAATGATGGGTAACTTCTGGACAACACGTGGGTGTGTTTCACCCGAGTTATGGAATTTGGGAACACAGAGAGCAACGTGCCACCATGAGGAAAGAACTGGAGGGCCTGGCTGTCTGTGAAGGTGTGAGTACAGGTGGGCAGAAGCAGGTGAAACCCAGTATCAGAAGGAATTAGACCCTCAACCTATCTCCTCCTCACTCAGCCAGTACACTAAATCTTTACCACTGGCAAGAAGTTAGGAGTTTATTTTTCAGAGAGTTTGAAGCAAAAGGATTATGAATTTTAAGACTCCATATATAAGGGGAACACCTCCCCCCAAAACAGGAATTATCTTTTGAAGGGTGGGCTCCTTGTTGTACACTTGGAGTTTGTTCCTCTGGATTAAACAGTCAACCAAAGTTTTTAATCTGAGAAGGTTGCATCACAATTTGCAACCTTCCAACTTGTGGCAAACAGGTGACTGGTTCTCCCATCATGACAACACACCTGCCCATACTGCACTGAGCGTTCAGCAGTTTGTGACCAAAAACCGCATGACCTTCAGGTCCTACTCTCCCTATTCACGCGATCTCGCCTTGAACGACTTTTTTCTTTACCTGAATGAAAAAAGTCCTCAAAGGGAAACGTTTTGCCAGTGTGGAAGAGGTGAAACAAAAAACAGCAGAAGCACTAAAAGCCATCAAATGGATGAGCTCAAAAACTGTTTTGAGCAGTGGGAAAAGTGTCTTGATAGGTATATTGCATCAAACAGAGAGTACTTTGAAGGTGGCTGAAATTTAAACATGTAGGAATAAATACACAATTTTTATAAATAAATTCCATTTTTTCGGGGGGCCCCCTTGTACACTAAGCAGAAAACAAGGAATTAATGTCTTTGTAGTAAATAAAGGTTCCCACTCCAGCCAGTGCCTTCCTGTATTTGCCTTGGAGAACGTGGCAGGCAAGTTCATATCCCCCAGGTAGGCAGCTAGAATACGCCTTTCTATAGAAACTGACCCCCAAGAAAAAATATTTATTAATAACAAGGAAAATGGTGGAGCCTATGTCTCAATCCCTACTGTGAAGCTTACCTTTCAACAAGCTCCACTCACATAAGCAGTTCCCAATGTGTTAGTCAAATAACAAGAATCACCATATATTTGAGAAAAGTCCCTGACAGACACCAAATATACAGAAAGAAGTTATAAATAGTATCCTCAGAAAGACAGAAGATATTTGCATCCATGAAACAAGAACAGGATGCTACAAAATAAATAAATACATACCATCTAATATCAGGGTTTGAAAATAAATCTGAGGAAATTTCCCAAAAGACAGAACAAAACATAAAGAGACATTTAAAGTTAAAGGGGATCTAACCAAGAGCTCTAACATCTGAACAATAGAGTTTCAAAAATTAAAAAGAGAGTGGAGATGGGAGGACAAGCAAGAAATTTTGCAAAAAACTGAAAAAAATTCCATATTCCAAGAGCCTGCTGAATGCTAAGCACATTGAATCTTTTTTAAAGACACACATATAAATATATATAAAGAAAATAAATGTATCTCCTGAATGCAATGCTCCGAACAACACTGCTGCATATCATTACTGAAGCTAATAGTCTACATATTGAATTGTGAAAAACACCCTCCCCCCAAAAATTGTTGCTTTTAAAAATAGAATATGACTTTCTTTTTCCTCCTATTTAAAAGAATTTGCTTTCCAATATTTATATCTTAACTTTCCCTTTATAATTAAGAAATAACAAAATTAAATAGAATCTCAATCAGATACTGTCTGTAAAATACAATAATAATACCTACGTTATACGGAGAACCTACTATGAAGTTTGGGCTGTCATATTCATTAATTATTTTAAAACAATCATTAATCATTTTAATTCACACAACAGTTCTTTGAGGCACATATTTTTTCCTTCTTTTATAAATGAGGAAACGAAGGCACAGAAAGGTCCAGTAAAAGCCAAGTTCTCAGAGCTGGCAAGTGGCAGAAAAAGGATTCTTCAGAACATCAACTGCAGGCTTACACCCCCTTACCCACTATGTTCCACGACCTTTCATTTGACACAGTATCCTGTAAAAGATACACACTAAACAACCAAGCTGATGCAATTACAGTTCAAGTAAAAGAAGCATATATGGCAAATATGCTTCTGCTACATGAAGATACTCCTGAGAGCATTTTGACATCTGTGACAGTCAGTGAAATTTCTGTAATTTGATATATAACAGCCCATACTTTTGTGAAAGAAAAAAATAGAATCTTGGGGCCCCAAACTCACGATGCCAAAGGGAAAGTTAAGCTAGGGAACTGAGTCATGCAAAACAAGAAAACATAAAAACAAAAACACCTGACTTCCTTTTGTTCCCAAGCTGGTGGGTATAATTTCACATGCTTACTTTATCTTATGTGAAATGTACATTATGAGCACCACAAGAACCCTTTTCCTCTGCCCTTCCTTTCATGTGTAAATGCAGACACCATGAGCACTGATCACAGCCTCACAAGAATGTAACCACTGGCCTCACGGCCTACCTCCCTCCTTCCCCATTCCTCCTTCCTCTTCTGCCTGCTCTTCCCCCTTTAAATACTGAAGTTCTCAAAAACCTCTTTGGAAAAAGCATTGGTCACAGATCCCACTGTGCCTTATGTTTCTTCTCCCTGGATGCATCCTCAGCTTGGCAAAATAAACCTCTAATCAATTGAGATCTGCCTCACTTCTTGGTTTACACTTTCATAAATATACATTTCTCCAATAAGAAAAGGCGATGATCACAGGGATTCCTGATCCTACAGATCCTCTGGGTGAAAAAAATCTTGGTATGTCTAACATGTCTAACATCTTAATCTGATATTTGATCAATCTAGTCACAGAATAAATAAAACGATCAAAAAGGCATCTCCTTCACCACTTCATTTTCAGTTAATTGTTAGACCATCAACACTGACATCGTATATGACACTATAAGCCACTATGCCCTTGGCTAACAATGTGAATATTTCATAGACTACTTTGTTCTTTTTTATTTTGTCAATGGTCCTACAATTATTTAATCCAATTATATAGGAAACTTCCTCCATCTCTTCTCCTAAAGGAAAAAAACTGTGTATGTCTCTTCTTTGCTCATAAAACTCTATTTCCCGTTGCCCAGCAAGTAGCATCCAAATTTCTGAAACTGGTTTCAAAGTTCTATGGTCAAATATTTTTCAGCCCTTTTCTTTTCCATGATACTCATCTCAGAATATAATCAAGTGCTTCATGATTTTATGCATGCCTTCCACATTGCTTGCCTGCACAGCATACTGTGGTGATTAAGAGTCTAGGATCTAAAATTAGTTCTGGATTCAAGTTCCAACTGCCTCACTTATAAGCTGTATGATTTTCAGCAGATAAGACCACTGTCAGCCTCACTTGCCTTAGCTATGCAATGGAAAATAATACAGTAGAACCTCCCTCGGGGGTTTTTCCTGATTATTAAATCAGGTAATAAAGTACCTGAGACATAAGATTTCAATAAATATTAGCTACCATTTTTAGCTATTATTTTCTTATAATTCCATTAATTCAAAATATAGTTCATATTTCATCCCTTAAAGAAAATGAAGTGTGTGTATGTGTATATATATAATGGAATACAACTCAGCCTAAAAAATGAACAAAAGAATAATGTCTTTTGTGGCAGCCTGAATGGAATTGGAGGCCATGATCCAGGGAAAAAAATACCACAAATTCTGACTTATAAGTAGGAACTAAGCTCTTGGTCTGCAAAAGCACATAGAGTGGTAGGGTGGACACTTGAGACCCCGAAGGGGAAAAGGTGGGAAAGAAAGAGAATTACATCATGGCACGATGTAGAAATGAAGAAATTTATTCTGGTGACAGGGACACTAAAGTCCAGACTCCATCACTACACAATTCATCCATGTAACCCAAAACCATTTGGACCCCTAAAGCTGTTGAAATTAAAAAAAAAAAAAAAATTTTAGCGTTTAAAAAGTGAAAATTTCCAGATTTCCCACAAGCAGAAATGATGTCACTCCCTTCTGAATGTTGCTAGCTCTTGGTGTGAGTATGTACATGCAGGCATTTCACATATAGAGCACCTTGACATGACAGGCGGTGAAGCGGCTTTCAAGTAAACTAGATATATACATTTAGCTCTGCTACTTCCAAGTTATATGACTTTGATCAAATCACTTCATACTATTAATCCTCAGTTTCTTTATCTGCAAAAGTAGGTATAATAATTTCTGCTTGAAGGGACTGTATGTGGATAAAATTAAGTTCTTGAAAGTGACTGGAACATCAAAAATCAATTGGCACTGCTATTTTTATTTTTTCTGCAAGGGGTATATTCATATGCAGCTTGTGCTTATATACACACATATAAGTGTGACTTATTTACCCTAGTTAAGTAAGTTATTTGAAAGGTAATATTGCTTTATTCGGATTTGAATCTCTTACAGTGTATTGTGCATAATGAAACTTAATAAATACTTGCTGAATGCTTGAATGAACTATCATTTTCATTTGACTACCTAGAAAATTTCACTAATATTAAGGAGGTGTATATAACGGTATCTCAAATACCAAGATTGCTGTTTTAGTTTTATATTAGCTATTACCAGTAGCTTTAGCAGAAATGAAGAAATTTATCAGTGGTTTAGCACTGCCCCCTAAAGACAGCATATAAATTGGCTGTGTAAAACCATCATTTTTAACTTTATTTCTTTACAATTAAAGATACCGTGAAAATATTTTATCAATCTAAATACCTTCAATTATATATAGGAAAGAAACTACCTGAACACACTTAGACTCAGAAGGTTTCCTGTATTTCAAGCACCTTTTACACTTGTTATTGGAAAGCAAACTGTGTTCTTAAAATTCCAGAAAAATGTGAAAATTCTATAGAAAATAGACCTAAATCTATATAGTTTGAGCCTATTAGCTTTCTTGGTTATTTCATGGTAATAATATAGAAGAAAGATTGAACACGGCTGCAAATGAAAAAGTAGTCACAATACATACATGGGAAGACAAATTGAACTCAAAGAAAAATATTTTCGAGAATAATTAATAGAATAATCAGTCCAACATTGAAGAAATGGAATTTCCCTGGGAGGTGGTGTGCATGCATGCGTGTGTGTATGTGCAATTATAGTTACCTATAATTGTGCTTAATAATTTATAAAGGCAAGGATTATCCCTATTTTACAAGTGAAAAAAATTGGAGCTCAAAATGCTACTCAACTTGCAAGATCATTCTACAAATGAGGCCAGATCATAATCTAAATCCTCTAACTCTAGGTCCTATTATCTCTCTCCCATACCATGGAAGCAGTCTCCTCTTTACTAGAACTCCTAGAAGGGAAATAGATGTTCAAGACTGTCAATGCAAAGGGACCAGGCAAAAAGGCAGAATTGAAGAAGAAGCCAATTGTCAAAAAGGGAGCTCAAAACAAAGGATAATGATCAGAACAGGTTAGCAATCTGAACTGCTTTACAGCATTGCCACGGGTCTTTTTGTCTTTGCTCAAAAATGGAATTGCTTTATTGATTTTTTTATGAAATGTGAAGTAACACGTGTTTATTATAAAACAATTCCAAAACAAATATGATAAAATGAAGCTCCCACTGTAAACATTCAGTGCATGTCCTTCCAGACTTTGTATTCTTGTCTGATGACTTTCACAGGACAGATTCAGAAATGCGCAATTGTATACCAAAGAGTAGACCCATTTTAAACTTTCCATCTATTGCCACCGTTGTCTTTAACCTGCAGTCCACAAAATGACCTGAGAAGTATTTTTCATATGAGACAGGGATGTTACCTTCTTCCTTAATAACCTTCAATAGCTTCTCATTGTTCTTCAGATAAAACACAATTCTTAACATGATCCAAACAACTATGCACCATCTGCCCTTACCTGCCTCTCTAGTCCATCCTGCCACCCTCACTCTTCCTCACCTTGTTCACAAGGTTTAGACACACTGCACTTGCCTCTTTCTCGTGAACGTACCAACTTCCTCTTGTCTTTTACTTCACCTTAGTACATGTGGTTTCCTCTGGCAGAGACTATTAGTCACCTCCCAGTATATGTAGAGGATCCCCCAAAAATCAGAATTATTTTCTGGAGGATGAGCCCCTTGTAATACAGGCTTCCCAAGCTAGGTAAGTGTTCTAGGAACCCATCGACATCAGTGTACCGGCTAGCATTGTTGTGAGAGGCTGCACTCAGCTTTAGAGAATTTTTTTTTTGGAGATGCTTTCAATGTTTGCCCATTTCATGATGGATGATTTACAAGCATACCTGCCCACACCGTGCTGAGTGTTCAGCAGTTTTTGACCAAAACCAACATGACCACCATGCCCCCCACCCTCCCTATTCACCTGATCTCTTCCCAGGTGACTTTTTTTTTTTGTTTCCCCTGATGAAAAAGTCCTCCACAGGAAACATTTTGCCAATGTGGAAGAGGTGAAACCAAAAATGGCAGAAGCACTAAAAGGCATAAAAATGGACAAATTCAAAAACTGTTTGAGTGGTGGGAAACATATCAAGATAGGAGCGTACTTTGAAGATGACTGAAATTTAAACACATAAGAATAAATATACAAATTTCTGTAAATAAATTCTGGGTTTTCTAGGTCCCCAATCACACCTTCTCCCCTCTTCCCTTTGTTTTGAGTAACACCTATCTTTCCTCTTCTGTAGTAACAGAACTGAAAGGGTGAAATGTCAAAATGGAGTAATTTTAGCTAAAGTGCAGCCAATTTAACACTGCTTAGCTCTGTCATGCTTTCTTGGCAAATTACCCAGCCTGCCCTCTAATCATTAACAAAGGACAGAACCGGATTCCTGGAGGTAGCTATTGATAATTGTCTTGCAACTCCCCAGGTACTGATTCATTTTCTACTCCAAGTATTTGTCTTCCAGCCGTAAAGCAGCCCTTCATGACCTACGTGACACAGACAGAACCCATCATTATGGAAACAGTTCCTATGCTACCTGCCCCCTTCATGATGGCATAAAACAAATCACCAACCAATCAAACCTACTGCCACCAAAGGAAAGGCTTAAAAAGCATTCAGCCTCAAGCAACCATAGCGATATTTTTTTAAGCTCTGGCCCAGCCATGCCTTCATTGAGCTATGGCTGGGCCATGCTTTACTCTAAGCTCTGGTCCCCTCTTCAGTCTGAGGGAGGTGAATCTTTCCTCTCTCTCTAATCTACTTTCTAAATAAACTATTATTTCTAATCTAATTTCTGTGCGATTCTTTGCAACTTACCTACGACACCAGCCTATCTCACAGACCTAACAAGAGCCCCAACTTTTAGCCAGACACACATCTTCTTAGAATAAACACCACATTTCCCAGTCTCTGTTTCTGCTAGGTTTGACCACAAGGTTAAGTTATAACCATAGAATATAAGAAGTGTTCTTAAAGTAAAGAGACACATGCTTCTTCCTCCCCTTCCACCTTCTCCTGTTTGGAATGCTAATACAACAGCTAGAGCTGGTGGAGTGGTCTTTGGCCTGGAGGTATCCTTGACACTAGTGGACATAGACAGTGGAACAAGAAAAAAGGAGATAAGCCCTACTAGCCTGGGACTACTTAGTAGCTCTGAGCTTTAGAAATGGAAGTGAAGGCCGGGCTCAGAGACTCAGCCTGTAATCCCAGCACTTTGCGAGGCTGAGGCGAGTGGACTGCCTGAGCCATCAGGTTCGAGACCAGCCCAGGCAACTTGGCGAGACCTCATCTCTACAAGAAATTAAAAATAAGCTGGGTGTGGTAGCACATGCCTGTAGTTCTGGCTACTTGGAAGGCTGAGAGGTGGAAGGATTGTCAGAGCCCAGCAGGTCGACGCTGGGGTGGCCGTGAGCATGCCACTGCACTCCAGCCTGGGCAACAGAGTGAGACTCCAACTCAAAAAATAAATAAATAAATAGGAGTAAAATAAAGTCTCTCTTTTTAAAGCCATTGTTATTTTGGATTTTCTGTTACTTGCTACTGTGTCAAATCCTAACAAATAAATTCCTGGAGCACCCAATTAATCACAGGGTTGATCTTCTTTGTGCATTAAGTATAAACTTGATTCACTCCCTTTGGTAGACCTTCTTAATGCTGCAGTCAAAATTAGTTTCCTTTCTTTTTCACAGCATCTTATTTTATAGAAATTGCCACAATTACAACCTTATAGTTATTGTGTGACTTTGTATGCATGACTACAGAGATGTCTATTGGGTTAGCTACCACAAGCCCAGTATCTGGCCTAGCACATTAAATAATTATAAATGTTTTGAATGAATGAATGAGTGCCAGATGGCCCTTAAAAATGTTTACTAATGTGAACATTCTCACCAGCTCTAGAGGAACCGATTTAACTGTAACTCAGATCTTAGTGTCCTTTGTCCTCTGACTCTACTTGCTCCCACTATGATCATCCCATATTCAAATGAATGTATTAGGCTGATACATAAGTTTGTAGATTTGCTTTGGTGTGGCAACACGGCAGTGTTGGCAGTTTAACATTTGTCCTTTGTCATTTGGAATGACAATGTTGTATTTGTGAATAAACTTTGCATTTTGCAGATTTGAAGACAGTTAGTGCTATTTGTGGGCTAAAGAAGATGGAGTATCAAGTGGAAAAGAAACGGACACTTCTGCCATATTCTTCTGTTTCAGTTTAACAGAAAAGTCAAGGCAGCAGAGGTGGCTCAAAACACTTGTATCATGCGTGGAGAGAATGCCATCAGGGGAAGCACAGCAAGAAAATAGTGTTGTCCTTCCATAGAGGGCCCACTTTGACCTGAGTGATTCTCCATGTTCAGAAAGACCACCGGGCATTAATGAAGGCAGGTTAAACACTTTAATCCACGATGATCCACATCAGTCAACCCAAGAATTGGCAAATGTGATAAACTGTGACTAGTCAGCCATTTGCAACATTTGCATTCCACAGGCAAGTGAAAAACACTATGAACTTACATATCAACCCAATAGAACTCGGCATCTGTTTCATTTCATTAAAGAACACGTTCATACCAACCATTGTGCACAATTTAGATTTTACCAGAAACTATATAGTGGAGAAGGAGAACAGGCTTTAAATTGTACAACTAGGTGCCTTGTCCTTCCTCATCAATATTTTTCTCCTTAAAATGACGGCTGGGTAGAAGGGTGCTTTTCACCTCCCCTTCTACCAAGAAGAACAGAATTTTTGGTATCTATTTCTCCCCACAGACAGTACTCATTAGCTCCTTAAATTTCTATCCCCTTTATTACACAGAGTAATTTCATCTACTATACACCTTGTCTGCAGACTTGCATAGCCAATCTCAGTACACAAACGATCTTACATGAGAACTATCATTTTTTGTCAGTTCAAAAGTCAGTAACTATATAATACCATGATATGTTATGATATATTATTTTTTACAATCTTTTAAAATCAAGGCTCTAAGGGCTTAGAGGGACACTGAGAGAAAAATGTAAGATATTAAGCTGGTTTAGTTATGACAAATCTATGACAGTGCCAATGATCACCTTAGAGATAGGTCAGTGATCGTATTACTCAAAAAGGAGCAGACACATTATCCAAAATTTAATCCTGAGAAAGAGATCACATGCCACAGTTGAATACATTAGCAATGCTCAGAAAACTTAGTGTCAAATGTAATGTTTCCACAAGCTTATTGACATTAAACATCTGTTTAAATTTTTCTGAAAATTACTTTACAAGGCTAACCTACACTATCTTTTCACCATAACCATTTGCTCCAGATTAGTAAAATTTACAAAAGCTGCAATATTTAAGTCTTCTAAAAAATAAAATTTATCTCAAATTCATTTGGAGTTAATGATGAATCCTAAACTGCATTTATATCTGCAAGGAAAAGAAGAAAAACAAGTCCTGATGCCAGTGAGTACACTGAGGACACTTCCTAGTATCCATACTCCAAAAGAGTGTTACTATGTATGGTAATATTTTAAACTTGAGAATTTGCCAGTGCCAAACGTACTTCACATTTATTGAAGGATAAAACTGCTATTAAAGCAATTATTTTAGTCGTAAGAAATATTGAAGAACAAGCTACAAAGAGCTGTTCTTTTTTTAATAGTATGAGATACTGTAATTCCTCTAAGTCTCAACCATAAGGGGCTTTTGTCATCTCAACTTTTGTTGCCTAGTTAGTGCTGAGAAAGTTTAATCTGAGGAGGGCCTACCCAGTGTCACAGATTAACTGGTCTATGACTGACAGGGCTCCCAAACACTATCCTTAACTGTCTGTGGCAACAAGCTATCTTAGCCTTTCCTTGGGGAAATGGGGGAGGGGATCTTTGAGATTGCTTCTTCTCTGAAAAGGCTATTAGATTTAGTCACTATTGAAATTAAGTACATCACGGAGAATTCTAATTGTTAGTGACCAAAGACAGATCCTTTAAATTAGACTAAAATTCCTAAATTAGAAAAAAACAAAAAGAAAGATTTTTGAGATCTCTTATTCCAATGGATACAGAGTTCAAATTAAAAGGACACATAATAATGTCATGGTTAGCCTTAAAATTTATCATGATGGCCAGGTTCAGTGGCTCAGCCTGTAATCCCAGCAATTTGGGAGGCTGAGGCGAGTGGATTGCCTGAGCCGGCGGGTTCAAGACAAGCCTGAACAACTTGGCAAGACTTTGTCTCTTACAATAAATAAAAAAAAATTAGCCGGTGGTGGTAGCATGTACCTGTGGTTCCGGCTACTTGGAAGGCTGAGGCGGAAGGATTCCCCAGCAGGTTGAAGCTGGGGTGGCCATGAGCGTGGCACTGCACTCTAGCCTGGGTGACGGAGTGAGACTCCAACTCAAATTTAAAAAAATGTATCTTGACTAAATTAAAGAACAAAAGTATGACCTAAAGCAGTTACATTCAAACTAGCAACTTTGGATTCCATGTGGAATCAACAATGGGGACTGCTCCATTTTGTCATATGGAATTAAAATTCCCATGGCTTGGGTTCTCTTCCTGATGAGGGAACAACAAAGTCCACTCCACCTGTGGCCTACAGTTAAAATTCTATGCTTTCACCTCCACATCATTGGTTTGAGTTTTGATCAGGGAGCCAGCCCCCCTTGGTTTGATATCTGTGATTTGGAGATACCCATTTATTATCATCTTTTCCCTTCCTTGGACAGCTTTTAATTTCCTGTCTTCTTCTGTCTATGAGAGGACACATGAGGCTTTTGGGCTTTTGTGTGTAAACAGTCAGCTGAGAAGCTAAGACCCCAGAGAATATGATTGGACAGAAATGTTGGTTATATCCCATTTATGGCTAGTGAAACTTTCTTTCCTTTGAGCTCTTTGGGGTGATTATGAGTCTGGTAAAAACTGCTTGCCACCTCTTTGGTGATACCTCATGCACCCTTGGTGAAGTCATAACCTTGGTTAAGGCACTTTGGTAAAGAAGTTCAAAATCCAGAAGCATTCATCTTTTTTTGTCTCAGCTGAAATCTGGTACTTCTGATAATTAGAGATTTGAAAGGATTTTTTAAAAGAGCTTTATGTTAAAAAAATCAGCTTGGGACGGGCACGGTGGCTCAGCTGTAATCCCAGCACTTTGGGAGGCCAAGGTGAGAGGAATGCCTGAGCCCAGGGATTCGAGACCAACCTGAGCAACTTGGTGAAACCTCATCTCTACGATAAATAACAACAACAACAAAAACTAGCTGGGTGTGGTGGCATGCATCTGTAGCTCCAGCTACTTGGAAAGCTGAGGCAGAAGGATCACCAAAGCACAGCAGGTCGAGGCTGCGGTGGCCGTGAGCATACCACTGCACTCCAGCCTAGGCGACAAGAGTGAAAATCCAACTAAAAAAAAAAAGCAGTTTAATTAAAGCTGACATCCTATATATATAATATATATGTAACACATATATATTAAAAGGTTCTTCTGCTTTTACTCCACGCTACTCCTTCTTCCTCTTTGCCATTTTTGGTGGCATGTGAAAAAATCTAGAGGGAGCTTCTAATGGCTTAAGCCTGTTAAAGAACTCTGGAAAAAACAGACACTGTTCACCCCCTTTTGGGGGTCTTCTGCTTTCCTTTGTAGTTTCAAGAACCATGGACAGATTCTTCAGGTCTAGAGCTCTGCTCTCTTTTGCCCCACATTACCTGATCTCTTTGGCTTTTGATGGTGTTAGAAATTACTTTGCATTGTGAAAGAATCTTGACCTTAGTGTGTGTAATGGCTAGGTAAGAGATACAGGTTTTAGAGGTAGCTGTTAGCAGTTGCTTTCAGTAATTGGTTATGTCTTCATACATTTGGAAAAGAAAAAGTAAGGCTTTGGGGACCAAGAGGTTATGGAAACACTCCTTACTGAGAGACAAAACTCCGACAAGGGATTCGATGATCACAAGGTGGGCTGATGAATATCCTTGCAGTGAGGTGTACTATGGAAGCATTGCACTGTCTTGCCCCATGGAGTTTCTCTCAGTTTCTCTCTCTAGGGGAACCTGGGACTCAGTGTCCAGTCAAAAGGTAGAGGCAACATTAAAAGTTCACTATAGGCCAGGCTCGGGGATCAGCCTGCAATCCCAGCGCTTTGGGAAGCCAAGGCAAGAGGATTGCCTGAGCCCACGGGTTTGAGACCCACCCAGGCAACTTGGTGAGACCTCGTCTCTATAATAAATCAAAAATTAGCTGGGCGTGGTAGTGCATGCCTGTAGTTCCAGCTACTTGGAAGGCTGAGGCGGAAGGATCACCATAGCCCAGCAGGTCCTCCAGCCTGGGTGACAAAGTGAGACTCCAACTCAAAAAAAAGAAAAAAGAAGTTCACTAGAAATCAAAACTGTGCTTTTTTTTGAAAAAAAAAAACTTAAGCTAGACAACGACAACTTAAACTTTGGGAGAAGTTACAGCAATACACACACACACCCTTCGTGCCTGTCTGCTAATTTATGGACTTCTCAGAAAGTTCACTTGAACATCTGATTCAAAAATTCTGCCAGATTGCCACTGCAATCTGAAGATGCTTCAGAGAGTCTAGAAAACTAGGCTATAGACTGCTCCAGACATTAAGCTTTGTTTCCATTCTGTTTCCACAGAAGTTCTTCTTAATAAAGATCTTTTGCCTGCATCATACAGAGGCCTAGCCCATCTGATATACCATCTCCTGGAATGGGACACAGCTGCTTAACTGAACTGATCTAGTTTAAGGACCAAGAGACTGACTAAAGAGGGTATGGGACAATGTATTTAAATTTGCTCTTTTCTGCTTATTCCAATTTGCCCTTCCATTCCTTTGACTACCTCTGTTCAACAAATCTCTCCAAAGAGGTCAGGTTTGCCTTTAAAATATGAAATCTTTTGAAAGTTTCAAAGTAGAGACTAAGGAAATAAAAATATGTTACCCCAAAGTATATTTATCTGACATATTTTCAAACGGCTGCCACAGGGCCGACAGACAGAAGTGGGCTTGCAAGGCCATCTTTGTGGGGGAAACTTGCATCTGTAGAGAATCTCCATTAATGCATCCAGGCCTTCCCTTTCTAGGCCTTTCTCAGGGACCTTGGGGAGATTGAGAATCTGACACTTTTCAAAGTCTGAAAAACTTTGAAAAATATTTCTCATCTATTCTCTCTGAGGGCTACTCCTGTGAGGCTTCATTTACAAAACAAGGCTACCTTCCCAGCCAAGTCTCTTCCTTTCTTCTTCCTATAACCTGTCTTGCTAAAGCCTAGTTCTGGTCATGCTCTGAATCCACATACTTCCTATAGCCTCAAGATGACATATAAAGTTATGTTCCTTATTGGGGGGTGATATCTTCTTTCTGAAGGATCCCATATATACCTGTTAAATCAATTTGCATGCATTTTCTCCTACTAGTCAATTGGCCTCTTTTCAGTGATTTTTTTCAGTGACCCTTTGGAGGGCCAAAACCTTTAAGGTTCATTTTATTTTCTTGTACGGGCAGAAGTTGCTTCAGCCGTATTCATTGAAAAGATCATCCTTTCCCCTTTGAAATGCCCTACCACTTTTTTGAAAATCAATTAGCCATACTTGTGAGTCTATTTCTGAACTCTATTCTGTACTACTGACCTGTAAATCTCTCCTCATGTCGGTACCCCATTGATAGACGATGGTAAGTATGGAATCAGAGAATCATCCGAATTTGTTCTTTTTCAAAATTGTCTTGGTTAGCATAGGTTCTATTTCTTTGCATAGAAATTTTAGAACAAGACTGTCAATATCTGAAAAAAAAATAGCTTGCTTGAATTTCCTTGGGACTGCACTGAATCCATAGTACAATTTGGAGAGAACAGATATCTTAACAATATTGTTTTCCAATTAATGAACATAGTTTGTCTTCCACACATGAGGTGTGCTTAACTTCCTTCAACAATGTTTTTATTAAATTCTTATTAAATTTGTAGGGGAAAACAGGTATTTCATGTTTTTGGAAAATATTTTCAATGATATTGTTAGATTATTTTTCATTTTCTTTTTCCCTTCAGATTTATTGAGGTATAATTGATAAACAAAACTTGTATATATTTAAGGTATACAGTGTATTGTTTTGATACACGTATAATTGTGAAGTAATCACCACAATCAAGTCAATTAGCGTCTCCATCACCTTACAGAGTTACCTTTTTTTAATGTGTGTGGTGAGAACACTTAAGATCAACTCTCTTACCAAATTTTAAGTATATAATCTGTTATTAACTATATTTACCATGTTGTAACTCCAGAGTTGAATCTCCAAATTTTATTCATATTTTAACTGGAAGTGTGTACCCAAACTTCAAATTTGTACCAAATTTTAAAACTGAAAATTTCAATTTTTTTCTAATGTAAAAAAAAAATTCAACTGATTTTTGCTGACTTACTTGGCATGCTGCACACATTTTCTTGCTGGTTGCCTTCTTATCATTTTAAAAGGATTTTTGATATAGATAATCATATCACCTATGAATAACAGTTTTACTTTTCCTTTTAAAATTCGTATGCTTTTATTTATTACCCTTGCCTTACTGCATTGGCCAGAATGGTCAATACAATGTTGAATAGAAATGGCAAGAGTGCACATCCTTGTCTTCTTTCCAATCTTAAGTGTTTCAATATTATGAAGTATAATGTTAGCTGAAACATTTATATAAAGACTTTTTATAAAGTTGAGTGAATTTCTTCTATTGCCAGTGTACTGAAAGTTGGTATGATAAATATAGATGCTTTTCTACAATTGTTGATAAGATCATAAGGTTTTCTTCACTATTAATACAGTAAATTATATTAATTGATTTTATCTGTTAAAAGGATTTTGCCTTTCTGGCATATACCCCACTTGGTTATAATGTATCATCTTTTTAATATATTGCTGGACTTGATGTGTTACTATTTTGTTAAGGATTATGATGCTGTGCTAATGAATGACATTGATCTATAGTTTTTTTTTTTTTGTGAAATGTCTTTGTTATCACAGTAATGCTGACCTCATAAAATAAGTTGAGAACAATCCTAATTTTTTTATTTTCTAAAAGTGTATCACCAGTAAACCATGTAGTCCTGATGTTTCCTTGTGAAGAATATTTTAATTACGAAGCAAACAAACTTCTTTAATTAATATAGGTATATTCAGATTTTATATTTCTTCTTGAGTCACTTTTTAAAATTTGTATCCTGTAATTCTTCCATTTCATCTAGGTTGTCAAATTTATTGGCATAGAGTCATTCATATTGTTCCTTTAGTATCCTTTTCATTCTCTTGGATCTGTATTAACACTCCCACTTTTATTCCTGATATTGGTAATTTGTGTCTTTGCTCTTTTTCTTGATCTCTCTAGACAGAGGTTTACAAAATTTATTGATCTTTTCAAAGAACAGCTTTTGGTTTCATTGATTTTTTTTTTCTATTGCTTGTTCACATTCTATTTTATTGATTTTTATTTTAATCCTCCTTTCACTTTGGGTTTAATTTCCTCTCTTATCTCATTTCTTAATGTAGAAGCCTAGGTCATTAATTGGACATTGAAGGACTTTTCTCCTTTTCTCACAGAAGAACTGGATTCTATGAGTCTTCCCCTAAGATCTGCATCAGCTTCACCTGCAAGTTTTCATTTTCTCTGTTCTTATTTTCATTTAATTCAGTATATTTTCTAATTTTCTTTGGGACTTCAGCAACTTGATTATGATCAGTCTTTGTCTAGTTTTCTTTGTATTTGTCATGCTTGGCATTTGTTGAGCTTCTTGGGTTGGGTGTTCACAGTTTTTTTATAGTTTCTACCCAAGCCAGAAGTTTTTCAGCCATTGCTTTAAAATTATTTTTTTGAGCCGGGTTCAGTGGCTCAGCCTGTAATCCCACGCTTTGGGAGGCTGAGGTGAGTGGATTGCCTGAGCCCGCGGGTTCGAGACCCGCCTGGGCAACTTGGCGAGACGTCATCTCTACAATAAATCAAAAAAAATTAGCCGGGTGTGGTAGCGCGCGCCTGTAGTTCCAGCTTGGAAGGCTGAGGCGGAAGGATCGCCGAGTCCAGCAGGTCGAGGCTGCGGTGGCCGGGAGCCACCACTGCCCTCCAGCCTGGGCGACAGAGTGAGACTCCAACTCAAAAAAAAAAAAAATTATTTTTTGGAGACTCTCCTACTCCTAATTTCTCCCCTCCTTCTGAAACTCCAACTACACATATATCTGATTGCATGATATGTTTCCACAGATTACTGAAGCTCTGTTTATTTATTTTCAGTCATTTTTTTCTCTTGTATTTTATTTTGGGTTCTTTCATGTGTAATATTTTCCACTTCACTGATTTTTCCTTTCACAGTGCTAATCTGCTGTTAGTTGCATCCACTTTATTTTTCATTCCAGATAATGTATTTTTCACCTCTAGATACTCCATTTGAATCCTTTTATATCTACATTTCTCTACTCACATTCACCTCTTCCTTTAAACTCTTGAGTATAACAAGCATATTTATAGTAAATGTTTTATTATCTTGTATACAAATTCAATCAACTCTATAATTCCTCTATTTTCATTGACGAATTTTTCGCATGTTCATGAATTTTATTTTCCTTATTGAAAGGGCTAAGAGCTTAACATTTAAGTAGCTGAATGTAAAGTTAAAATGGAGAAGCTTTAGTTAAAAGAAGAGAGAGCAGCCATTGCAGGTTTGTTCAGTTTAGTTATGCTCCAAACAGCAGCTTGCTTGTAGTCTTTTAATCATTAGCTCACTAAACCAGTTTGAGAAAAACTGGTAAAAATCTGCAAACCCGTGGCTATTTCTTTTGTACTGATTACCCCTCCTTCTTTCTAAGCACCTGTCTTCCAGATACACGATGTCAGGCTGGTCTAACAACCTATTGTGATCAGCTTCCCATGACCACCTACCAGACCCCCGCCTGGAGTCATGTGATATACGTTGCCTTAACAACCTCAAGGTGCCTGATTGATGCTATCAACACCTAGGAATGCAGCTGCAGCGAAAGTCTTACTCATCCCTTACTTCCCCCATAAAAGTCTTAGTCTTAAATATACCCTGCACCCAAACACCTGGGCCAAGCTCACTCTTAGAGTTGGTCCTGTTCGCTCTTAAATGTGAATAAACTCTTTTGCTTTCCTTTGCAAATCTTTGCTTTATTCCTGTGGCACCGGTCTACCTTGCCTCAGTTTGCCCTAACACTTATTTTCATGTCTAGTAATTTTTTTACTGGATACTGAATAATACATTGTTGAGTTCTGAGTTAAATTGTATTCATTTTAAAAGTACTAGACATTGTTTTTGACAGAGTAAAGTCATTTGGATATCAGTTTGATTAATTCAAGGCCTATTTTTATTATTTAGGCGGGTCTAGAATAATTTCACTCTGCGGCTAGTTCACCTCCCCCCATTAAGGCTTATGTTCCCTTCTGGGATCTTTATTGGATGCCCCATATTTGACAAGTTCTCTCCTTGGGCTGGTGATAACATGGATGATGCTTGGCCCTGTGTGTTTCTGCTTACATATCTCCAATATTTTTCTTTCTCTGGATGTTTTTCTTTTTCTGTATTCATGTATTCATCCTGTCTTCACACATTTCTATGTGCAGACTGATAGTCCACTAAACATTCAAAGAGAATGTCATGTAGGTTTCAGGACCTCTTCTTTGTGTAGCATCTTCCTTTCTGTCTGCCTGCACATTTGAGCTGGCTCAGTCTTCCCCAACTCGAGTCTCTTTACTTTGAACTCAGTGAGATTCCTTGACTCCATTTCTGTTTTTCCTCCTTGTGCCATATTTAGGAAATTGTATTTAAGCAAAAGCTGGGGAGATAGCAGAGTTTGCCTCCTAGGATTCTTTTCTATTAGGAGTCACAGTCATGGTATTTATCCAGGTCTTATAAGGAAGATTTGACATATTTTGTCCAATATTCAGCAGTCATCCAGGAGTTATTCCACACCTTGCCTTTATCTCATGAAAGTTTGACAAAAACTTTTTTAAAAGTTTGAAAAAATACTTTTTAAAATAACATATATGTATTATTTTTATCTTTCCATTTTAGAGCTCTCTTCACTTCTCACATTCTGGCTAAATAATCCCATCTCCTCTACTTTGCACAAATTTTTCAAATAAATCAATATTCCTTCTCCCCACACTGTAAATGCCACACTTATCACTTAAAATTAGTCTTTTCCTTCCACAGTCATGCTTTCTTGCCAATTTCACAATTCATAATAAGCAGATGGTCTTGGAAAAATAATCTCACCTGTCATACAGTACTTGCTCACTTACTATTTGTAATTCAATGAATGCACATACCTTTCCAAATCAACCTGAACTTCTTATAAACATAACTTCACTACCACTTAAATTAATTTAATTAAAAATATATTGTTTATACCCAATATTCAAGCAAATTTATTAACGATGTATTGATCAAAAACTATTGTCTTAAAAAAAAAAGGGAAGAGAAGGGAAAGATAAAATATGTTATAAACTTTGAACTCAAGGTATAAAGGGACATGGATACATACTAAAAGGACAGACCGAGAGTGGGAAGCCATTTTTCATCTTGTTCTTAAACCTTGACACAATGATGAGAAAGTAGAAGCTATGTTTTGGAGAAATGCATACTTTAGATAAACAGTAATTTTGCCAACTTTGTCCTTTCAGAAACACAGACTTCCTGATGCCAGAAGTACCTCATAGTGGCAATCAAGCTTGCCTAGAGTAAAGGGAATTTACAAGGCCTAAGACATCATGCATTGAGCAAGGATTGTAGAAGTCACAAAACTTGTAATTACAAAAGTTATGCAGATGATCGCAGGACTTGTGATGCCTCAGAGAAGGGAGCAGATGGGAATACAGTCTTCCAGTAGATTGGGCACTATCTACAGGGAAGTAAAGGATCCCCCGAAGCTACCCACTGGGAATGCATAGGAGATAGGGGGAGGTACACCCTCCATTAGCTCTAAGAAATGTCATTCAGGAAGGTATAGGAGCATTAGAATCCTTGTCACGCCCTTCTCTAAGTGCTTTGATAATATGGTCAGACATTAATAGGTCTCTGTGTCACAGGGTCTCCAAGACATTTGCAGGTAGTTGACAAGAAAGTCATGGCAGTCACATATACCTGATTGCAACATCTCCAGGGGAAAGGATTTAAGCCAGGGCTGGTGGGGGGGAGGCTATGGTGCTATACTCATCTAGAGTGTAAGCCCACTGGGACCACATTCATCTAGAGTGTAAGCCCACTAGGGCCACACTCACCTAGAGTGTAGGCCTGTTTCCTGTCTGTGGGGAGTGAACGCTTCTTAAATAAATCTTTTCTTCTTTCACTTCTTTGTGTGTTGCAATTCTTTGCATTACTCAGATCTCTGGGTGTCAGCATGCACCTCCAGCACACCGGCTCCAGCAGTGCTGCACCCCTCTCCAGCCATCCACCCTCACCTATCTGTACCCTAACATTTTCTGGAGGTCCCACTGAGATCTCTGAGAATCTCTCTTTCTCTTTCTCATCTTCCACATTTCCTAACTGGTGACCCTCTGTGGACTGTGTTGGAACCTGGTAGCAACTGAAAACTCTGACTGAGGCTACCCTTCAGCATGCTGGAAGGTCCCAGAGAAAAACATCAGACCATGGTGGCCCAATAGGGTGAGGGACTAAGGTTAACTCTTTACTTCCTTCTAGTCAAGATTTGTAAGTTTCCCCGTGGACCAAGCTGGATCTCAGAGGACAACTGACGGTCTCTGCCTAGGGCTACTCCCTAGGGAGGCAAGGAGGTCCCTGAAGGAAAGTTCGGACCACCAGTGCCCATATGGGTGGGAAACAAAGTGCTTGGTTTCTTTGTTCTTTTGTTCTCTGGTTGGCAAAGTAACTCCACGAAGGACCTTGAAACTCCAACAGCTGCATGGTATACCTTTCTGTCCTCTGGGGTGAGTTACCCCTCATTTATCATCCATACACCCACATATTTGAATGCACGCTCTTGGACCCCCCCCCCCCGGCTTTGCTGTTCAGATGAGTTTCTGGGTCTCTCGGGCTTTTCCCGGTTCACATCTTGGGAGATACCTACCAAGAGTCTGGAACCCAACTGCCAGAAGTCCTGGTACCAGGCCTTCCAAGACATGGTGGAACATGGCATTCTGTGAGCTCCAGTGGGCACAGGGACGGGAGGATGCTCTCTCCCTCGTCACTCACATCCTTTGCACTGATTCCTTTGAACCTGTTGGGGATGCCCGGCAGGGGATCTGGATGGGTTAAGGCCCAGAAACAGATCAATGAAACCAAGAGCCCATATATGCCACTGGCATGCCTTTTAAAACACCTTAAAGTTTTAGAACTCAGTGAGGATATTCACACAAAGCATTTAATATTTTACTGCAACACTGCTTGGCCACAATATAAGCTGGGGGATGGCAAAATTTGGCCAGAGGGTGGCTCCCTAGCTCCTAACACCCTTTTGCAGCTTGATTTATACCTAAAAAGAAATGACAAATACCTTGAAATCCCATATATTCAGGCGTTTTATGAGTTATCTCACCACCCAGATATTCATTCTTCCTGTCGCATTTTTGTGTTGGTTCTCCAGACTCCGTTGCCCATAGGTTCCTCAGAGTATACCGACCCTGTTGATTTGCCACCCCTCCCTTGAAAAATTCTACACCTCCTTCATACTCTCCTACAACTCCACTTCCTACATCGCAGCAGTTTACTAATATAGATTTAAACTCTCTGGAGAGACAAGCTCTTTTGGCTATGTATTTTATCTCCCAGTCAGTACCAGACATTAGGTGCAAACTCCAAAAATTAGAAAAGGGCCCACAAACCCCTCAGTTAGAACTATTGGATACGGCATTTAAAGTGTTTAACAATTGGGAGGAGGAAAGAATACAGGACCACAAACATAAGTGGGAAGCATTTCAGCTTTTATCTACCATTTTGGCAAAGAGAGTCACCACTGATAATCTTCCACCCCAGAAGGTCAATCACAGAAGGGGTACACAGTCCTCTTTCCAGGTTTGTTTCCGATGCCATCAAAATGGGCATATGGCCAAAGACTATCAATCCCCGCCACCAACAAAACCCTGTCCCAAATGCAAACAGCATGGACATTGGGCTCACGATTGCCCTGTTCACCTAGTCGAAGGGGAGCACATGGCCCAGAGGCTTGCTGCAAATGAGGGACATCAGGCACCCCACATGATCTCAGAAGGGGATCTTTTGGGCTTGCTCCAGTTGGATTGACTTGTCCTTGGCTCGGTAGCCCTAATGCCTTCATAACAAACTATTAAACCAACCGAGCCTAGGGTGGAAATATCAATAGCTGGAAGGGTTATATCATTCATTATTATAAACTTCCCAGTCCACTTCTTCCTTCACCCCTTTTGGTCGTGGGAGTGCAGGGCATTATATCCAGGTCCCTCACTATGCCATTACTTCCATGTGTTCTGGGGAATAAGATATTTCAGCATTCCTTCCTTGTTA